>BQKZ01004660.1:0-12416 GCA_036244855.1 Temnopleurus reevesii | reverse complement strand
CCCCCCCCCCCCCCCGAAAACAAAACAAAAATGAATAAAATGATATAAAAATAAGGGCTTACCCTGATACTGCATATATTCTTCCATGCATGGTCGCCCCTCCCGCATAACACCTAGGGGAGTTCATATCCGAGAGTACTGTCCACTTGTTGGTGCGAGGGTTGAAACATTCTGCAGATGCGATGTGCTGGGAGCCGTCAAATCCACCAAATACGTATATCATCTCGTTTGCAACAGTGACACCAGCCCCTACAACAATGAAAAAGACAGAAATCAAAATGAAATAATTTATTTAGGACAGGGATTAATTCTATAGGATGTCCCATTACTTCTTCATTAAATAAGAGATTCTACACTTGTCTATTTCTATGATATTTTATGACTTTTTTTTTCTTTCTTATTGAAATCATTCATAAACAGAGGCAAATCACAAGTGAGTACAAAACAAATATATGTTGTGACTTTACATAATTTGTATACAGATTGCACATAAATTAGACTCGGCTTTACTTATCGAATTTAGAAAATTGTTGATCCCAAATATTCGATGCAGAATTTTGAATTGAAAATATCTCAATCTATATAGAAAGGCAACATTTAAATGGAATAATATATAGCTTTTCCAAATCTAGATCAGGTTCAGGTAAAATAGTATTCCATTTTATTTGTGAAGTCGGAATCTTAAAAATAATTTCTACGGATATGCGATGAACATATTTACATACTTTAGTAAATACTTTAGCTCTTGGGGAGCAACTTGACGTTGCCGAACTAGTTTTCCATTCATTGAGTAAACTGAGCAGTGAAGTGGTTCTGACTTTCGCTATGCAACCATGCAGAGGGTCGCGGTTCGACAAATTCATTCACGTTATGTTGCTCTGAACCCAGGTGAGGTGAATAGTTATTCCTTAGCGCCGCGATGGCGACGGCTATAGCTATAGGGTTATAATGATTTAAAAGCGCATCAAACTTTGTATATAGAGTGGATGTGTGCGCTCTGTAACTATCATGTATTATTATTTTTATAATCATTTATACAAAAGGTCGGTTTACATACGGAACATATAACACTTCATTATGTTTTTAGTTGGTTTATCTGGTATTCAAATGTAAATATGTATTACTGTTAAGTGTACCTTTAGAGACTAAAGCCCCAGAAATTATTCACAGAGAGAATGCAAGCTACCAACGAAAATATAATAGATTTAATCCTAACCTGATCGTTTCATATTTATAGGCCATTGGAGACTAAAATCCCAGACAGTAAGCTAGCAACGAAAATATAATAAATCTGCTCCTAACCTGATCGTTTCATATTCATGGGCGGGGCCGCCATCCACTCCCCGCTCCTCGGGTCGTACACCTCCACCGAGCTGTGGATCGAGGCGCCATCGTAACCACCTATGCTGTATATGACGTCATTGGTCGTGACAAGCCCCGCCCCTTCACGACACACGGTCATGGGGGTGATGGGCGTCCACCTGTCTATGTGCGGGTCGTATGTCTCTACGGAGTTGTGTCGGGAATCACCGTCGAAGCCACCGGCAACGTAGACGAGGTCTGATTTCATATTTTAAAACACGATATAAGAATAATTTTACCCGTTATCTGTTGATTTAATGTTACTTGATCGTGATTTAGTTCATCAAGAGCAAGGCGCGTAGAAACGCCATTATAATAGCGCCATATCAATGTGGTGACTATATCACTATCATCATTATTATCATTGATGTATGTTTGCATATGAAACAGATTTTTATCTCGGAAAACAAATTTATACTCGAAATATCAATTCCTCATTTCTCCAACATTTTCAGAAAACCCGAGTGTGATTGGCCCCCCCCCCCCCCCCCAATCTTCTTTGTATGGCGCCTCAATCGTATAACCCCAGCCAATACTAGTAACTTTACTTCATTGGAGACAAATATTTTTAATGCGCGACGATAGTGAAATATTCGCCCTAATATTTACTCTCATGATTATCTCAGACATTTTTGCGAGAAACAGCTCGTGTTCCGTCATCGCATCTCATTTAAATCAATGTTATTTTTGTCATAATTGCAATATGATATTTTATTACACGATCTGGATGATTACCATTGCACGTGGTCGCTCCGGGCAATCCTCTGCTTACGCTCATTGGTGCACACGGGGTCCAGCCAAAATCAGACGAGTCCTGATTGGTCAGATCCAAGCACGTCACAGAACTTAGTCGTGACGTACCATTGTATCCGCCAATCGCGTACAAGCGTTGTTGGTGCGCCACGGTCGCGAGATATCGTCTGCCGTGCTCTAATTGCTGTTACGAAAATATAATTAGATTGGTTTATACTACTGCTTCATTTCTCTCGAGCACTGTATTTTGCAAATTTATTTCGTTCACTTCATCTTGAGAAAAAATGCACTCGAGTGTAATAAATATCAAGTAAATGTATGCAACTTACCAACAAAATTCTTTTCCAAACTTCTTTTAAAACTCAATATTTTTATTTGCTGGCGCGGTATCCAGAGTACTTGGCTAGGATTCGTTGAAACAATGTGCCGTTATTTATTTATTTATTTAATTATTTATCTATCTATCTATTTAGTCAAGTTTTCTTTAAAATACAGGGCAATTTCGTTTAAGCCACATGGCCTGCTTTGTAAGAGAGGCCTGCTTTGCAAGAGAGCCCTGCCAAATCATCAAGTACAAATACATAAAAAATACAAACAAATGATTTTATCTAAAAGAAAATGAATAGGGGAATACAATTGCACGCACATCATGTGAAATGATGACACAAACATAAATACATACATTAAATAAATACTTAATGTAAATTAAACCAATTACATGAATTATTGATGAGTTGATACCAACATCGCCAACGAAACAAGGGTGTAAATAGTAGTTGCATTGCAACATAAGAAAATGGTTATATAACAAAACCAGAATATTATTATATCATATTAGAATATCATTATAATCGAAAAACTTACAGGAAGAGGTATCCACTCTGATGTTTTAGGGTTGAATTCCTCGACCAACGAGAGAGGTTGACGGTCAATACCAAATCCTCCGGCCACAATGAGCCGAATGTCTCCACCTACGAGAGAGAAAGTTTCTTCTTCATTTAAATGGTTTACTCCTGCAAATTATTTAAAAGCAGACCAACCAATTGACAAAGAACATTCATCACACACTGACATGTTTTATAAAGCTGTTTGTAGAGTTATGCACTACTCTAAGAACGACTGGTGATCCTTTCTCAGGAGTGTTGCAGCAAAAGGATTTATCATTTAGTGTATGAAAGGGTCACCAGTCGTTCTTAGAGTCAAGCGTACATATATAAATAGCTTTAAGAAACACAACCCATGTTTGAAATACTTAAATTTTAATAGTATATTGTTTTCATAAGCATAAACAAATCAATACCTAAATGATGAATATACTATGGCTGTGTTTCAAAATAATGTTCATGTTCTAACATGAGCTCTAAAAATGACAGTAACTCGATGCCAGAATATCAATAATTAAAGGAAAGTGAGCCTTGCAATACTCTCTCCGGGCAAGCAATTATGTTCATAATTATAGCCGGTCAAGTTATTCAAAAGAATTTTGTAGAGTTCTACTGAGGGTATTTTCAGTCATTATACTTTTATTGAGTGCCTATTCAGCAATTCAGGCTTGACCTATTTCACACGTTTGTAAAATGCGGGAAAATCATCTAATCTTCATTTAAAAAACCGATTCTTTTTCTGCTCACCTGTTCTGGGTTGAAACCTAGGGCCATGCATTTCAGCTCTCCTGTCGGGTCTCAAATGAAACATCTTCGCCTCATCTACTAAATCTCGACAATCATGGCTTGTTTTGACAAGAGGCTGTAAACGAAAAAGATGAAAATTAGATAGAGTTAATAGATGTTTACTAATTCAAAACGAAGAATATGCATTGACCATTGCTATTGTTAATGATCAAGGCACACAATTCTGCGAGAAGGATACATTCAGAATATTAGATCGGTATTAATGATATCATCTACAATCATATACATGTAATAATTATTTTGGTACATACTGTCTACACAAACGCCGTTTCTTAATGTTTTTGAGTCAATGTTTCTAATTTGAAAAGCCCTATATTCATTACAGCCGCCAAAACAAAAGGCAAACGTTCGGTAAATCGTAATGAAGACCAACAAGTTTCACAACCAATTAAATGCTGTTTTGTATGCTTATTTCCCCCTTCCGCATCATGTTTTGACATACCACACCTCGACAGCATTGTTACCAGACCACGCCCGATTTTAAATGTTTTGTAAACGGTAACCACGAAACGTCAAGGATAAACAAGATTTGTAATTTTCTCATTACTTTTCAAATTAGACATTATATTGTATGATATAGACCAGGAAAATGAATAAGAACATATGTATATTTGAAAAAAAATAATTTTAAATTTGTTTACCTGTTTATCTACGACATCAGTTAGAAAGATAGGGCTTAGGAGAGGAAGACGAACATGTTCTAGAACCGAGAATAGACTCTCACTCCTCTCATCTTTACTGTGTTTCACCCATCGTATAACAGCTTCATATACTTCACACTCATCACTGATCTATTGGAAAAGAAGAAAATTGGTGGACGCTTAAAATACATCAATGACTATTTAAACATATACGATAACCATTACAACAGGGCGATGGAAAATGCACATCTGATTTGAACCATCAGTTGACGACAATTTATTCAACATGAGTAGACAAATTATATGAACAGAACAAAACAAGTTTGAGAAAAAATCAGACAATTAGTAAGAACGTTATGATTGTTTAAGTATTTAGACAAATTGGCACAACTGACCGAGTTTTCTATGAACTTTTTTTGTTCTGTTCAACAAATTTTCTTGTTCTTGTTTTAAAAAAATACTGTTTTGGGGTAGACTCTTTTAATCAAACTCAATTCTACATCAGCATTATTTGGATAGAAAACGGTCAACATTTCTACACTTGTCAAGACTGCCGTATATTTACCATGTTGACAGCTTCATGAATTACTAGTAACCCTAGAAACATACTGTTTAATTTCGACCAGCGTCAACTAAATACAAATCATCTTCATTCATAATAGAAAGAATATTTCAGAAACCTTTCACTCAAATAACTTTTGGATATGTGCTGTTTGAACTCAACCAGCATCGGCTCAAAAACATCATTTTCTTGGATAATCTTTGAGTATTAACGTCTGTGTTTTCACGAAGTAATTGGAGCCGATTGAATAGTGTTGCATAAACATAAAGATTGCTCAACATTGCAACCATTCAAAGTGCATCCTATATTTATTTGTGGTTTCTTGCCAACGATGATAATGAACTACAGCACTTTGAATCCAGTTTGCATAAATTACTTGTTACTATGTCGGGCAAACCTCGGGAAAACTTTCGGGTTTTCGAAAACAACGTATCAAATTTGGATTAATTATTGTATTATTATTGTATCATTATCATTATTTTGCTACCGTCACATCGTAAAAAAACAATGGACGGGATATTAAGAAAAATCAAAGCTTACTTCTAAATTCTCTCTGCAAATGAGCTGACTCAGCTCATCCTGTGTTAACTCCAAAAACTCATCCTCCTTGGTAATTTCAGAAAAATGCGTGAGACAGTAAGACTCGGCAGCAGCCAGCAGACCTGCGGTAGAGTGCGTCTCTGCAAACCGTCGTATGCCCAAGCAGTTGGAGGAATCGAGCTGCTCCTTGAGAAACTCGCTGCATCTCATCTCGACACCTAAAAAGGAAGGATGATTTTTAAAGATTCAGACAAAAAAAAATGATCGCGAATATATGGCCAGCATGAAAAATTAATTTTAGGATCTCTGCAAACCGTCTTATACCCAGGCAGTTGGAGGAGTCGAGCTGTTCCTTGAGAAACTCGCTGCATCTCATCTCGACACCTAAAAAGGAAGGATGATTTTTTAAAGATTCAGACAAAAGAATTGTCGCTAAAATTATGGCCAGCATGAATAAAGATCGTTTAGGGTCTCTGCAAACCGTCGTATACCAGGCAGTTGGAGGAGTCGAGCTGTTCCTTGAGAAACTCACTGCATCTCATTTCAACACCTAAAAAAAGATTAATTGTAAAGATTCAGACATAAATTTTGATTGCAAAAATGTTATGCCCAGCATGAACGGAATTCGTTTTACGGTCGTACGCACAAAATGGGTAGTTGAGACACTTAATTTTCTTGTCATGACACATATATACGTCGAGTGTAAGCCAAGCGCATCCAGCGTCAGCCAAGCATCTTCCCTTTGTACATGCCGTAGTTATGTGAATATGAAGTTATTATTACAACATATATATGGCGCTTTATACTGAGGTTTCTAAGCGCCTTGCTATTGGTGAAAACTAAATCCTTAACAGTCACATTAAATGAAGATGATTGAAAAAAAACTAACGGGGAATGATTATGTGCACCTCCATAAGTGAAGACTAACCCACAGCTAAGTGAGGTAAACTAGGCATTGAAAAGATGGGTTTTTAGTAAAATCTTGAATTGTTCGATAGAAATTGCATTAATGCTGAGCAAACGTTGGCCATCAAAGCCATCTCACACCGATGCGAATTGGGGCAGACGACGGCTGGCGAATTGGGAAATATTGAAACTTATATACGTGCAGCGTGAAGGCGAGTTGTTCATCTCGCCAAGGCGCCTTCTATAGGAAGAGAAGGCTGCACGTTAAAGCTTATGTAATTCAATTCGCAAAGTTTTGACTGATCCTTTAAGAAATTATGATCATGCTCACAAATATTCAGCACCCTTTTCTTGCGTAGGTTAAAAAGAATCAAAACAACGAATGATGATTGAATTTTTATGGTAGTGTTTCAATACAATTTGATTTTTTTTTTTACAAAGTATTGTCTGATAACAGTGATCTTATTGTTTCCCACAAGATAATTTGCTGTTATTTATTTTTTAGTGCATATATGATGTAGAATACCCATATTTGTATATTCAGCAAGCTGTATAGATCCAACTAAAACTTGAGATATATAATACACGAAAAGGCTAATCAATCAAATCCTATACACCGTGACCAAACTTTCACAATGTAAAGAAACTCATTAGGTGAGTCAGATTGTTTGTTGTCATACAATGTATTGTTTGGAAGACACGCTTGTTCAACCACATCTAACATGCATCTGTCGTATACTTGAAATATCTTTCGATAAAATGAGGGGAATTGAAAAAAATAAGGGGTGGTTCATTTACCTGTACTTTATCGTACATTTTACACGTTAAACGCAAATTCCACATGTCATCGAAAGTTAGCGTGATAGGAAGGGGGTGGAAAANCCCCCCCCCCGCCCCTCTTCTCATCACGCTTACTTTCGATAAGCCTACGACGAGATTGACCACTTTTGCGCTCTTCACTTGAGGTTCTCCCACTGCTCTTGATTTCTTCATCTGAGGACGAGTTAATTAAATCTGCTCGTAACGTCGTGTCCTTTTTTTTTGTTTTTAATCCTTTTCGAGATTTTGCACAGTCCTTTTCAGGACTATTTCTTGAAAGATAATCCTACACCACATATTGCAACCGCAAACATTTTCGAATCATACTTAAATGTTGCTTGTCCCCCAAAGCTTCTTTATAGGAGACAGTTTTGTGATGCTCTCGACCTCCCAAGTTGGTATTCACCGGCTATACTTTGTATCGTCCAGCCAAAGACAGTGCTAGACCTGCCAATGCAGTGCCTTGCTCGAGGTAGCCTTACCTTTCAGCTGTAGGAGGCAAGCAGCGGGAAGAAGCTCCTGGACGTTCTCCACCGTCACGTCCACCTGCTCGGTGTAGATGAACTCGAGAAGGACCTCCATCGTCGTCGCCTTCAACCCGCGTAGCTCGACCACCGATTGGCTGCTTTCACTCATCTTTGAGATAAAAATTGAATTGAATACTCTGGTTATCTACATTGCCATTTTTAGTTTTGTCCTTGCTTTGAACTCTAAATCGCGTTATGTATCTATAAGACACTCTTTAAAAACTTTTTTACGCGGTATTATGCACAATGATATACTAAAGAATTTACACTTTTCACCCAATATTGTGCATAAATTTGCCCCAAAGCATATGTGTTCACTCTGTACAAAATATTTAGTAAAATTGGTCTCATCTTTTGTAGAATGTACATTTTTAATCCTATTTTCACTTTATGGTGTGATTTACATACAAAACCAGCGTGTCGACCCCTTTATGCATTAATATGCATGATATTTTGGGATGGGTTGAAATAGGAGTTGATAAGTGTAAGGACTTGCCCCCCAACCCCCTGCTGCCGAGGGCTACCGTATATCCAATAACGAAGAATAAAGAGATACAAAATATAGAAAACAGAATGTACTAACGAAAAGGATAAAGATGAAGGGTGCGATAAAATTGAAAAAGTAAAGAAAGGATGAGGAGAATTATAAAGGATGTACCATTTTCACTGATCAAGGCAACTTTTGTTGTCTTATAATTTCATGTAGTCTGGTATCAGCATCAGTGCATGTATTGATTTTAAACAGCAATTTGAATGATTGCGGCTTTGAAAACAACGGCTTGTCTAAGGTATACCTGATTCGTGAACATAGCGCAAAAGTAGTCGCTGCAGGCTGCCAAAATGGCACGGTGGGCGACGAACAAACTTCCATCTACGGTAAGAGTGACGTCACAGAGTTGACCCTTGACCCTGAGCTGGTTGAGTGCCAGAAGGACTGACTTCGAGTGTGAGCCTAAGAAGGGTTTTCGGCCCTCCATCTCACTCTTGATGCTCTGTTGCTATTTTGGCAGTACCTCTCTCACAATGGACATGTTATCTCTGAATCATAACCCTGTAGAAATTATTTCAAAACATGAAAACAGCTCTGTTAAAATGTCCTTATGATAATAATCATGATAATAATAATAATTTTAATAATGATAATAATGATAATAATAATAATAATAATAATAATGATAATAATGATAATAATAATAATAATGATTATGATAAAAAATAATAGTAATGATGATAATAATAGATAATGATAGTAATAATAATAGTAATAATAATACAGGGTACTTTTAATGCGCCATATTCCGAATGAATAATGTTCTCAAGATGCAGAGAAGGACAATACAAAATTATATGATCTCTCAAAATACCCCCAAGAAAAAGAAATATCAAACAAGAAAACAGTCAAAATCCCCAATACTTTGCCACCACGACGTGAATTTTTCATCATAGAAATCAAATATGTATTTTGTGTAAGTATTCATATTGAAACACACACCTTCCCCATTTCAGAATGTTCATATCTTTTAGCTACAGGCAGGATAAAAGTACATATATTTCACGCGCTCGGAACTTGAAAATATTGTTCCTAATTATGACTATATTTGTCGATTTTGTTGCTATCGTTTAATATGTTTGCTTCTGGGGTTGCCGCTNCCCCCCCCCCCCCCCCGATTTTTTTTCTTGAATTCTAGAATGATATTAGAAAAATGTTTACTTTATTGATTGCGTTAAAAACTCCGTAAAATTGTTGAAATGAAAATTATGGTCCCCAAATATGTAATCATGATAGTACAAACTACTCTTGAGACGTAAATACTATCCTCAAGCACTGCTTTTAGATCTACCACTGATAATACTTACCATGTTTTCTCTGCTTTCTTTACTCTCCCGCATGGCGCCTGGCAGCCAGTGATGGTGTTAATGCTTTTCCGACTAAACCTTTATTTTTATCCGTCTTGCTAAGTCCACAATTTAGATCATATCATGGCCATATCATTGGTTGATTACTCCAAGGTTTCGTTCATTCGAATTTGCATCCTCTGTTTATGTTGTGTACGTTTTTTGTCAGATTTAGTGACAGCTTTTCCATTCGCCGTACGAACTCACCGTGACTTGTTGTGTTCCAAAATCGAGGCCGCGATTAAACAGCATTGGAATGAACACACAAAAGAGGATTTCCATTAACAATGGATGAATATTCAGGGCCGACAAAAGCTCGACAAATTTTATGGAAACAGTCCGATCAAGAGGGAACAGACGAATTGAAATAAGAATTGAAAATACCACAGTTGTATTGTTGCGTGACAGCTCTCCATTCAGCTTGTTTATGCTTTTGTGTATAGTGGAATGCTATATTTGATTTGTCCGTGAGTTTTCCCTTTCTGTTTTTTCAATATGGTATTATTGTGTGTAAATTTCTCTCTTTGTCATACATGAAGCTGAATGCCAATCTTGTTTTTCTTTTTTTTATGTTCAAATGCCCCGTTTCATACTTACGTCCAATCCCCCCTTTCCTCCTCTCGTTCTCTCTCCCTAGTCTCTCTCTCTCTCCCTCGCTATGTCTGTCTTTGCCCCCCATACAATCCTGTTCATTTCTCAAAATCATTCCTTTCCCATATTGTCAATTCTTTCTCCCTGCTTTTCTTTCTGTCTACCCCGCTCTCTTCTTCTTTCTCTCTCCCTCTCTCTCTCTCTATATCTCTCTCTCTCTCTCTCTTTCTCTCTGTGTTATTTTGTGTCATACACGGAGCTGATTGTCAATCTTATTCTAAAATTGTTTCAGTTTCAAGTGTCCTTCTAGCATTACATCACACACACATACACACACACATACACACATTCTCTCTCTCTGTCTCTCTCCCTCTCTCTCTGTATTTGTGTGTGCATGTGTGTGTGTGTCTCCCACCACCTTCGATCCCATTCAATTCTCAAAATAATTATTTTGCCATGCACACTTTTAATTCTTTCTCCCTATCTATCTTTCTGTTTTCCCCGCCTCTCTCTCTCTCTCTCACACACACACACACACCTATACACACACACACATTATCTGTCACCCCCTCGCTCTATCTCTCAAGTGAAAATAAAACGATTTTCTATAATACATCATGAAATATCTAATACAAGTGATCTTTTCAATTTCATAGCTTCCAGATACACAAAAAATTACATTAAATGTGTTCTGAATAAAATCAAACACAGAATAACACTGAAAGTGATCTTTACATGATTTTAATGAACACAAGATACACAAATAATTACACAAAAATGTTAGAAATGTATTTTGAAAATGAAATAACATGTAAAAGGAAAACACACTGAAAAAACACCTTTGCAGGTCTTATTAAGTTAGTCATTATATCCACTAAATGAAGGAAAAAATACCTGAACAAAGCAAGCAATACCCCCATAACAGAAAAATGTGGGTTTGAAAGGGGCTTGAAATCTAGTTCAACATTAGCTCTCGAAGTGTCATTCAGTAAACTAGTTTTGAAAGCCGGTTCGGAAGACCAGGGCCCCGTAACATAAAGGTTTGTGATTAATCGTTATTTGATTTTGCGATCGATTGCAAACTTTAGTACATGATTTGCCATAGACTTGCGATTGATATCAATCGCTATCAGATTAGCAATTAATCGCAAACCTTTATGTTACGGGGCCCAGTTGTGTCCCCGTTCAGATTAGAGACCTGCGAAGTGGATTTCAAGTCCACTTCAGGTCCACTTAAACGCAAAGTGGCTCTGTTGCTATGACGAGGGACAGAAAGCTGGGTTTAGATACTCCCCGCGTGTATATTGATGTGTACTTTTCTTTGCATTAGGCGGACAAGGCACAGCTGCAACAGTCAGATGTTTGATATACACGGGGTGAATTTTACAACTTAATGTTGCTATCCCCAATCTACCGGCTGAACTGTATCTTGGTCACGAAAATCGACCTCACGAAGTAAAAAAAAGAAACAGTTTGGAAGTCCACTTTCATGACCGCTTGTCCGCTTCAGACCTACCGTTAAACTAGTTTCTGTTCATTACAACTGGTTTTCCGTTAAAGTGGTTTAACGCCAAATTATTCTGACCGCGGTATTATAAACTCTTTTGGATGCACTTGATATGCCCGTGTGGAGTCGTATGCCTTGTTTTATAGACAATTTTCGTTTCCTTATGTAGTTTCGTCGCTATCATTCTCTAGAAAACCACTTGGTGCATAGATTATGATTACAATTTACAAATAATTACAAATACCACTTGTGAGCGGTAAATAATACAACTATATACATTCCTCAACTCGACGTAAGAAAAACTTAACGTTAGAAATAATTGGTCTTATTCAACCCACCGCCAAATATAACAAATCAAACTAGTTATTGAATAAAAATCTCGCTATTGCCTATGTAACAAAATAATATATAATCACACAATATATACTATAAAAATGCAGAAATGAACATTGTAATTATTCGTATAAAATATTTTTCAGCTTGTTATTGTTGTTATTTACAAAATTTAGTCTAAAACAGATAATTGTAGTTCAAACGTTAACGAATTATTCTCATTATATACATAGCATAAGTACAAAAACAATAAAATGAGTCATATATATTCACTGCGTTCTTATTTTT
>BQKZ01004659.1:3311-46306 GCA_036244855.1 Temnopleurus reevesii | reverse complement strand
AGGAGGAGGAGGGGAAGGAGGAGGAGGGGGAGGAGGAGGAGGAGGGGAGGGGCGGGGAGGAGTAGGAGGAGGAGGAAGAGGAAAGAGGAGAAGAAGAAGAAGTAGAAGAAGAAGAAGATGATGATGAAGAAACAGCAGAAGAAAATTTCGCAATGCCCTTGAAGCAAATTTGCGCCCATGCACAATTTACCTAAGATCTATGCCCCCTTCAAGATACTCTCTAACCGTAGGGGGGGGGAGGCACAACCCAAATGGCCCCGCTTTTCTTCCCAAACGATGCATCAGTATTACCTTTAAGATATTCTCTCCTGATTTCTATTTTTTGACAGAAAAGAGTTCAGAGTCACCAACATTTACGGATTCGAGACAAGCACCCGTTTCAGACGCAGTTTTTCTTACACAGATGATTGAAAGCACTAACGACTTGTTAGGAAACGTACTCAGGTTATTACAGGTAAGAGTTATCATAAGTTTTCAAAATTATTTCAAATAGTCACGTGACAGTTTCGGTTACATACAGGGGCCAATTGCACGAAATGGTCTGTGCTATTCTCTTCTGGTAAAAAACGTCTCAACTTCTTGTGCAATCCTCTTAACATAGACGTTTCCACGTTTGTGTCTGTGTTAAGAGGATGACACAAGAAGATAAGACGTCCTAACAGGAAGAGGATAGCTAATACCATTTCATGCTATTAGCCCCAGGATATCCCAAAATGTCCTTAAAGGGTACATTTTCGCACTGTGTGGCACTTTTCTTTTAATATAGTGGCATTCTGTTATTCATGAAAATGAGGACTGGTTGGGAGTTTAAAATAGAGGATGACTGGTTTTGTTATCACCTTATATCTGTCTTAAATTCCGCAATTCCAAATTCATCGACGCCCTCTCCTCATAAAGTATATAATAAGAGAGACCAAATTAGGGGATTTGAGAACAGCAATAAACCTCTTTTTCTATTTATGTATTGATTTAAAAAATCAACATAATTAACGATATCTAAAGATGATTAAAGTTATTGCAAAATAACAAAAAGTTGACACAAAGGAGATAATTGCGCATAAAGTGCCAAAGAATGGGGTGAGCGGCAGGAGTTAAATTAACTCTTAAACTTTTATTCCGCCCCCGACTTCAGACCATTAATCAATCTGTGATCTTTCTCCCTTGTTGTTTCATCTTTCCCAGTTCCTTTTATTTTAGTTCATGACCTTTTCTCAATTTTTGGTTTTCAGACGAGAGAATCTAAATCTATTTTCAAAGTAGAATTACATTTTTAAAGTGACTGTAATTCATTTTAACAACCCGGTAGAAAAAAAAAAACTAATCATTGTAAAGGACGAATTAGAGCTGATAAGGAGGTTAATAAATGTGTTTGGTCATATAAGTAATTCCGCCCAACAGAATGAACAATTTGTGAATATCTTAGTTCACTCCTATCAAATAAATTAAGACAGTCATCTTGAATGAGAATAGCCGAGGGATGAAATATTAAATGGTCTTTATTTTGGTTAAGGCTATTAGTTTAGGATCATTAATCATTCACTGTCTGAACATTTCCAGCGACAGCTAAAAATGTAAATCAACTCAGACAACGTGTAATCCATCGATTTGCACATATTCATTTGAATCATGTTGCAACTTTATTAATGTCTTGATGCTTTGAAATTCCAATAGAATCCCGAATGATGATTGCGAATATGAATTTATGCAAAAACAACTAAATCTCCCCTGCTACCGTAGGAAGAATCAAGAGAAAGGATAATAAAGCCTTTATCCAGAATGAATGTTTTCTTATAAGCGTGGGCAACATTCTTCCAACAAAACTACTGTTGAAAAAAAATGTGACCAACTTCTGTAATTTCATTTTTACGGGCAGGAGCATATTTAAAGGTCGACTCACACCTTTGCCTTTTAACTTGCGTCGGCCCAGCGGTTTTTTTTTAACTAAAATAATATTTCGCACAAAGACGCAGGTCGTACAGTGGGCCGACGCTCGGCGTACTCTCCTTAAGCGCAAGCCGTTCTCTACAAAGCTTAGCAACATGCTTTACACAGAGTTACTCTTGAAAAATATGACCACCTTCTTTTTTTACCGGCCGGAATATATTTCAACCACGATGACAAAAAGATCACCATTGGTATCTACCAACAGTAGCGTGAACAGTATGTTTCGGGTGTTTTCTGCCCCATTATTTTAAGAGTACGCAAGGACAGATTGATTATGTGAGAATTATGTTGTGTGAAATGAATGTCATTCTGAACTTGACATTCAACTTAAAAATCTATTGTTCGAATTAAATCTATGTTTTCAGCGAGTCGCACGACGGAAAACGCGACTTTTGATTAAATTCTAGCTGTTACATATTGCACGAACGTGTCTGGCACAAATGTTTCAAATGTTTGGAGCGGTGACATAATTTAAACTTTAAACTTGTTGGAGTGAACAACTGAACGATTAAATCCATCCATTTTTTTATTAGCATTTGAGTTTCAGCTCGGGTTTTGGTATAGTAAAGCGGTTCCAACTCTCGCTTTCAACCAGAAGGCTGTGGTTCGAAACCCAACACTGGGGTTAATATTCTTTAGCAGTAAATTCATTCACTTTGTACTAAACTCAACCAAGGTGACGTAAATCGGTAAAACATCTCGGCTAACAAAAACTTCCTGGAATGCAGAGATGCGTCAAATACGGTATATATCTTAATCATCCGGATGATGGTACAACTGACCACCAACAAACTCTTGTATTGAATGCTAAACAAATGTTATCATAAAATGATTATATTGTTTTATACATACCAACAGTTTTTATTACCCGGTGTGAAAAGAAGTCACCTCTTTATCAAAATATCAAATAAATAGTTGGATGCATGCTCGTGCCGATATATTCATAATTTGATTAAATTATTTTGTTAGCCATTATGATCATACTTTTGTATTATTGTTCTCTGAACACAATAATCTATTTCCGTAAAATTAAGTCGAACGCCAATTCAATACTCTTTGTAATACCAATTGAATAATTTGTGTGTTGGGTAGATAAATAATTGAAATAAGCACTGTCGATCAGTGTTCATCCATGTTGGGATAAGGCAAGAATATTTCAATTCCTTGTAATACGTTTGAGATCGGAACCGGCTTGTGATTGTTTTGTCCGCACAGTTCAATGCATGGCGTAAAGATCTATTGTCCCATGGCACACTTTATTTTACGGAAATAGTTTATTATAGTGTTATTATTTGGCACCCTGCGAAGGAATAAAGCGTCCGTGGTAGATTTTGATAGATTTTCCCATATATCGTGATAGTGTCTGTATATTTTTCTTCTTTTTTCATTCTTTGTTGTTTTTCTCAATCTGAATGAGATTACATAGGTCAGACAGTTTGATTTGATAATTTCGTCCGTGTTTTTACGAAGGACGTGTTAATTTTATAGAAGGACATGTTTCAATGGAATTGTAACTCATTTCGTGTAACAATACCCTCGGGTCTCCGTCACTTTGTGAAAACACAGACGATTTATTTCAATGATAAAATCATAAAGTGTGACAATGCCTTTGAATTTTGTCTAATGATGATTATATCTTCTCTTAGTCATTCACTAATTGTATGTCACTATTATGATTTGAATAAAGTTCGAAAAGGACCAGTTGGAGAGGATAGAGAACGCATCAGGTATGATGTCAGAAGAGGATCTAAGAACGGAAGAGGATGACAGACAAAAAATGTTACTCCTGAGAGATATGCTAAGACAGTAACATTTACCAACAGGTAAGCTTATAAATAATTACAAACTTATCTTTTATCCTCTTTTCTCTTTCTCATTCGAAACATGAAAACATGATATGGATGGGGGTTTTTTTTGGAATGATTACAACCTGTATTTTATTTTCTCTGTCGAGCGGCTTTCATCCTTCTTTTCTTTCCCTCTTCTTTCTCTGTCGAAACATTAAAACGTGATAAGGATGATGATCTAAGAACGCAAAAGGTTACTCTTTCAGAGAGATATGCTCAAACAGTAACGGTTAACAAAAGGTAAGCTTTGTTGAATGGTTACAACCTGTCTTTTATCCTCACAGTCGGGTGGCTTTTCATCCGTTCTTCTTTCTCTTTTGAAACATTGAAACATGATGAGGATGATAATCTAAGAATGGAGCAGGATGGTAGACAAATAATTAAAAACAAATGTTCCTCTTGGGAGATATGCTAAGACAGTGTCATTTACCAAAAGGTAAGCTTTGATGGAATGATTAAAAATCTGTATTTTATGATTTCTGTAGAGTGGTTTTTCTTCTTTCTCTTTCGAAACATTAAAAACATGAAAACATAATCATTCGCTCACCCAGGATTTTGATACAAAGGGGGGATTGCTTACAACCTGTATTTTTATCCTTACTGTCGGGAGGCTTTTCATCCTGCCTTCTTACTAGTTTGAAATATACAAAACATATGGTTTTATTTCTAAAAATCTTATGTGGCCTGTTACGTGAAATAGATGTGATTAATTGAAAATTAATCGTATGTTACAGATTTTGCGAAAGACTCACAATAAATGTTTATCGTATGTTTATGTTAAATTGTAATTGTTATGATTTGAGTGAAAAATAAAAAAAATATCTGAATCTGAATCTGAAAAATCTGAAATTGCATCTTTTATGTAACAGGCTCCTGGGGGCCATTTCATAAAAATCTAGTCAGAGCGGATTTTCCGACAGTTGCTATAACAACAATCAAGGATTCCACTGGATTTGTCTTCGTTGACTTATTTTGTTGCTGACAATTTTTCATGAAATGGCCTCCAGGTCTCATTTGATGGGCAGACAGCAATTGATTAAAGAAAACCTCCCCTTAAAGGCCGAATCACATCTTTGCGCTGTTAGCCTGCGTCGGCCCAGCGGTTTTTTTTTTTTTTNCGTATACTGTGCGTTCGAGAAGAGATTTTAATTCAAAGGAAACGGTGGGCTGACTCAGGCTAAAAACGTAAAGGTGTGAGTTGTCCTAAACTCTTTGCCCTCCCATCAACAAGTAACTTGTCTGATTGTGCACTTGTCGACCAAGCGCCTTTTGGCAATTTCATCACGTGCCTTAGTAATGTCTGCGCATATCCACTTGTTGAAGAGAGGTTCAAAGCCAAACTTTGACTCCGAGACAAGAATGGATGGATAGGAATTACACCTTTATTGGGACAATCTGACATCGATCAGAGAATCGCAACGAAAAAGAAGCGGCTATTACAATATCCCGTCAAAGTCGAGTGAGCGCGCATGTGCAATTTGCTTGTCCTTATTTTAGCAGTGGTCTTAGCGGCCTGAGAGGCAGTTCTTCAAATATTTGTTGCGACAGACGTGTCATTTGATGGCATGTCGTTAATTTCGCGCCTTTCACAATTGCGCCAATAATGGTGCAGTCACACCTACAGGTTGATCCTATATACCACATGCTGCTAAACTGAAGAAGCTTAAATTCGAATGATGAACTATAAATTAATGTTTTGTCTAATCTTTTGCGTAAATATTCAGAATTGAATGAGAAACGCCTTTAAATCCAAATTCATCATTATCATCATCTTTGAATTTGCGCAATGGGATTGAGAAAATAGATTTAAAACATCAGAAGCCAATTGCACGAAATATATCGTCTTCTTGTTAAGACGTCTTAACTTATTATGTCATCCTATTAACATAGACGTATCCACATACGTATCAATATTAAGGGGATACCACAAGACGCTAAGACGTCTTAGCAAGAACAGATAGCTAAGAACCTTTCGTGCAATTGGCCCCAAATTTCAAACAGTATAAGGCAGTAATAATCTCAATTGTGTTAATGCAGTTTGATAGCAGGATGGGATCAGTCCACCGGTGTGACTGCCCTATTTGGTGCAGGCATTATTCGGGGTAACGCGCACGGATCGTGACTTTAAATAATCACGAGGAGTATATTTGTATGTGCTAGATATTGTCACTTTGACGCGATGAGAGTAAACGACATTAGTAAAATTGTTACGGGTCGTTGAAATTACGTGTTTTACCGTGACATCTCTGATTAATGAGAAAATGGAAAATCATTCACTTGAATCTGTGAAAGAATGTCTTGAAATGATATGAATGAAACTATGAAATTCATGTAGAATGTAATATCTCCTCCCCCAAATCATATAGAATGTGATATCTCCTCCCCCAAATCATATAGAATGTGATATCTCCTCCCCCAAATCATATAGAATGTGATATCTCCTCCCCCAAGTCCTTCCATCCATCTCCTCTCCGTTTCTCTCTCTGTCTCAATCTGGCTAATTAGGTATGGTATTAATGTGATATCAATGCCTAATGAAATATTCATTTAATTTATCTGCGACCCAGTAAACGAAGGCAAATGTCCCTATGAACTTTGCAGCTTGTTTCATGTGTTGTTATCAAGTGAAGTGTGTTGGACCATGAGCCAAAAATGAGGGAAAATATGTGTTTTACTCCCACTTAGAATTAAAAAGAAAAATATGGGCATAGGGGACTCAGGGGTGTAAAATTGTTCGTAAAAGTTTGAAATAGAAGTCAAAGAGGCACAGTAATTTTGATAAGTCTCCTTTTTTGCTTGTCAGGGAATAATTTTAAACACATTTCGTTCTTGTTCAAGCGCAGTCTTGGCTACGCATCTGCTTAAGTGAATTCCCCATACAGTGGAGAATAACAAAAATCGAAAACACCCCTCAAAGAAATAACAGCCCTCAGAATTCCAGTTGTGATTTCTTGTCTTGCTTTTGTTTTGTTTTTGCTTTGTTGGTATCTTGGATAATTACGTTCACGGAGTGCAAACCTAATGTACTGCACGGTAGATATGGCAAAGGTATATGCTAAAACATCAACATACAAATATGATTTGAAACATGCAATCCATCAAAAGCCATTCTAAAGATGTGTTATTAAAATTCATAAATACGTTCGAAAATATACATCCGTTTGGTCATTTAATGCATTACAATATTGGTCATAACAATGTCTCGTGGAAGCGCTGTGGTGTTGTGGTTCTAACTCTTGCCTTTTAACCAGACGGTTGGAGGTTCAAATACCATCAATGGTGTTAATGTCCTTCAGCAAGAAATAAATCCACATTTTGCTACGAAGGTATGAAGTATTAATACTCATTACATACGAAAGAAGATCATCTAAAGCAGTCAAATCCAAACACGCCTGAAAGCACATATTAACTGACATCGTCAGAATTTTCATGTTAATCGAAAGAATGCGATTGCCACTGACCAGAAGCACAAAATCTACACCCACACCCACACAACCATCCACACGTACGAACGTTCACACCCACACCCCATATATCCATACCCCCACACCCACACCCCATATACCCATATACACACACACACACACACCCACTCCAACACAACCATGTACACGTACATAAATACACACCCACATATCCACACACACACCCACTCCAACACAACCATGTACACGTACATAAATACACACCCACATATCCACACACCCACGTCACACACACCAACATCCACGCAACCGTCTACACCTATCAACATACATGTACACATCCACACACACACCCATACCCACAGAACCATCTACACGTACGAACATACACGCATACATACACACACACACCAACATCCGGGCAACCGTCTGCACGTATGAACATACACACATACATACATAACACCCACACCAACACACATACAACCATCTACACGTTTGAAAATACACGCATACATACACACCCATGCACCCACACAATCATCTACACGTACGAACAGACACATATAAACAAACACACATTTCTCTTTTTCACCCCTCACACAAACCCTCACACCCTCTCACTTTCTAAACGAGATTAAATTCGATAACACGGATCTAAGTGCTATCTTCGTGAGATATGAAGTTATCGTGTTACGCAATACATGTATTAACTTTCTCATATAAGGCAAACTTTTCTTTCTTTCCCATGATCTCTCTCTCTCTCTCTCTTTCTCATACACACTCGCACGCACGCAAACGCGAACATACACTCACTACACACACATACACACACACATGCACATAAACAAGTTTCTCTATTTTTCCGAGGGGTATACACTCTGTAAGCCCCGCTTTTCAGTAGACCCTCCGTCTCCAGTCACATCGTTATTTTTTTTGTTAGAACTAATCAATTGATTTATACGACGGTAATTATACAATGCTCTCGTTTTCTTTTATTAAGTATCTCCTTGAGTAATTTTACTGTATAAAGTATTTTATGTATCATTATTTAATTTGTATTTTATAACTGATTTTTGTTATATTTGATTGGATTGGAAATGAAAAATGAACCAAATTGAATTGAACACACACACACACGCAAACTCCATTTTCAGCCAGATGTTTCAAAAGGCTTTTAAATGAAAATTTCTTCTCATAACTACTGATTTAGATGCGTTTGTGCGTGTAACAATAAAGAAAAGGAAATGGTTGTTTTGTTCGTTCGAGAAGATTAGAACTTCTAAAAATCAACCTATATACAATACATGCAAAAAATATTCAAATGCAGCACTTCACAGACTTGAATTACAGAAATGCTTAAAAATACAATCTGTCCTATGCACAACTCGCATCTAAATTTCTAGCCTCGATTAAGTGGGAGGGATTAATGGACTTTGTAATCAAGCCAAAGCTTCTTATGATAGATCGCTTTATGAAAGAGGTTTGAATACAGAGCGTGACTATTTTACCTAAATCCTAAAAGAGGTTTGTTCAACTTATATCCTGGAAAGTGACAAATATGCAAGATGGGATTTGCGCGATGTATAGAGATATACACCTTTCCATGATTATCAAAATAATACAATACATGATGTACAGCGATAGATTCTGCTGCGTTTTGAAAGGAAATGTTGCATATATAGACTATGTTTATATATGCTATTGAGCCATTGCAAAGGCTTGAATAGTGAAGGTTTTATCCAGTTTATCTGTTCTATATATTCATAGTGGTTTATAGATTGCAACTCATATGTTTCTCACTTACCAATACGACTTCACTGTGAGCAGATGGGACATATGATTTGGATGAAATCACTATATTCTATTCAACTATTCTATATATATAGCTGAATGCACACTCTGAAGAAATTCCCTTCCCTTTTATTGTGCATAAAAATGTCGAACATGATTTGCTGCTAATCATTGTGCCTTACCATGCAGTGAATCTTTTAATAGTGTATGTCACGATGTTATTGTGTCACAACTGTTCAGTAAATAAGCGGGGAAGCTTTTTTTTTGTGTGCGTGTTCCTGGAGCAATTGTGAAGGCTTTAATGAAGCTGTTTGTTTTTTCTAATTCCTTTATCGCTTCTGATCACATTGTTTTCTTGCATTTCGACTCTACAGGCTACAGACACCCAATAAACTAAACCACCATCCATTCTATATTTCACAATGTGTCTGTATAGGAAACAAAAGAAAGGTGACTTCCTGTCAAATACATTTGGCATGTGTTCAAGATTTTGTTTGCAGAATGAGCAGGAAGGAAATTTCTTGTGTGCGAAATATTTACCATTTATTTTGCCAAATTCTTGTTCCTTTTATTTTACAGCAATGAAATATAGAACATGCATGACAAAGTCTAGTTATTTAGCGTTCTATCGAATTTACAACCTTTTATCGAATTAGCCCGGTTGCGTGACTTAAATTCCTGTGATGAAATTAACGAGACACGAAGTCCAAATCAAATCTAAATTTTCCGGTGCATCGGGCTCAATAATTGATTCGTTCACAAATTATTTCCATTCATACACTGATTGATAAATTCGTCTCAACGTACACAGTTGGGGAAAACGAGACTTTGCTATGTATGGTCTTGCTCTACATCGAAATAAAAATATTAAAAATATCAATGTTTGATACGGTCACTACATATTCAGTTTCATGTTTAATTAAGTTTACAAATAACACAAAGTCAAATGTATGTATACAAATATGCATAGTTCATTCTAACATGTTGTATAGTTAATGCAAACGTGTATACTAAAGCCCCCGGCCCGGTCACATAGGACCCCGGAAGCAAAACGATTCACCCGACTCGTTGTTCTGAGGCAGTTAACTGTGAATTAAGAAAGAGTCGGGGTGAATCGTGTTGCTTCCGGGGTCCCATGTGACCGGGGAGTAAAGCATGTCTTATAATAAATCCGAACATGCTTTACACAATTCATTACAATTATGTGCCGTTCACTTGCAATCATATTAGCACTTAGTTCAAATTGCATGATTACGTAATGTACTCTAAATCTGATCAAATTAGATTTAATTTATTTTCTATTTGTTGTTTTTGTTCTTTTTACAGGGACGGTGTCCTATCTTCAAACCTCGACAGAACGCGAAAGCGATCAACAAAGTTCTCCATCGAACCAATGCCCAATCATTCAGCACTTTGTAGATAGTAAAGTAGATAGAGCTTGAAAAACATGTACACATTTTGTAAAAAAAAAATAAATAGTTTCTTTACAAATAGGCTTGGTCACACGGTTTTACATCTGAGCCCTCTTGCACAAAAAGTTACACTTGAACGCAAGTCTGGAAAAAAAAATAAGCGCAGCTCCATTGGTGGGGCCTGTAAC
The DNA here is from genome assembly GCA_036244855.1 of Temnopleurus reevesii. Classification (NCBI taxonomy): domain Eukaryota; kingdom Metazoa; phylum Echinodermata; class Echinoidea; order Temnopleuroida; family Temnopleuridae; genus Temnopleurus; species Temnopleurus reevesii. The sequence continues at coordinate 35,696 of BQKZ01004659.1, read as the reverse complement.
ATAAAAGAGATTACGATCGATTTTGCAAAGTTTTATTACATGATTTCCTTTATAGACTCACTATCAACTGGGAAGCTTAATGTTACGGAGCCCAGGAATGATTAGGACTTTCCGTCTCGTTTTCTGAGTTGCGTTTAAACGCAACATTTTTATGCAAAAGAGCATTGGTCTAGTTTTCCGGCCAGATCAGGTCTATTCGGAGGAATGTTTCTCATTTGCCTAACTACCTGGCAGATTGTTATTAAAATTAGTAATGAATGACAAAAAATAGGGTTTTATGATGAAAATGACGATTTCAAGTCAGTTTATTGACGCAGGAGGAAAATCATTACGGTGACATAATGTGCATAAGATTTAGTCACGCATTTGGGGCCTGTAAGATAAAAGAGATGATGAATGCAAACTGAATTGTATCTCTATTGTACACATTTTGCCATAGACTTATGATTATATTTATCGTAAGTTTAATTGCATATTTTATGTTACCATGGTTACAGGCCCCTTGGGTTAACAACCGACGAATGCCCGCTGCTACTTTGTGAAAATGTTTGTAACAATGTGCAAACGTCGAGGGCAAGTCGAATGAAAACAGTGATAGCCTAGTATCCCCTGTTCGTATTTGTAAGCTCAAGGGCGGCAGATATATAAAATGTCTTAATTACATTGGCTATTAATTACGTAAATGTATGACAGAGCTTCTTTATAACTGGGGTTAAGCTTAGGACGTTGCCTTTATTTCAGTTTAAGCACTTTATTTATATAGGCTGACTCACACCTTTGCGTTTTTAGCCTGCGTCGGCTCCTTGGACGCACAAAGATGCAGGTCATAGAGTGGACTGAGGCTGGGCATACGCTCCTTGAGCGCAAGACAAACGTCAGTCCATCATCTAATCAGTGTATAGCCCTACTATGCGTCCAGGAAGCGTCTTTCATTTTCAAAAACGCTGGGCCGACACAGGCTAAAACACAAATGAGTGGGCCAGCCTTTATCTGTGTAGGTGAGCTCTGGGCTAAAACCGTGTCACGACTGTAACTATAAGAATAATAATAATAATAATATAAAGCATTTAAACACGCCATCTCTCTAGTCACCTATTCAGAGGCGCGAGACAAATTATCTAATATTATTACCCGGTCATAGCATAGCTGCCAAGTAGGCGCTTCTGCATTTAGAAGAATAAATTCCTGCCGGTACCCATTCACCTCACCTGGGTTGAGTGCAGCACACTATGGGTAAATTTCTTGCTGAAGGAAATTAACGCCCTGGGAGAGATTCGAACCACCGACCTTCTAGTTAAGAGGCGAGAGTCCGAACCACTACACCACGACGCTCCCAGGGGCTCCCAGGGGCAACTATAATTAAATCGTTGTTACTCCGATGGTGCGTGTGAGAACCATCGGCCTATACCAGTGTTATTCCATTACACTCGCAAATCTTAACCTATTGCCTACTGAAACCGGGTAGTCAACTTACGAAGTCTATGTGAATTACACAATTCAGTACTTATTGAACTTACTGAAACACTTACGACCGACTGTGCAAAATTCCCTGAATGATCATATACATATACAATATGAAATGGGTTCGTCTGTCTTGCAGTAACGGTGTTGAAGATCATTATCATTCATTCCGTCGTTAAACTTTTATCGAATAGGTTAAGTATGCTATCAACATTGTGCAAATGTATTTTTAAGAGGTCGATGTTTATATTACCTTCAATTCTGCATTTATCTGGAACATAGACGCTTTAAATTTCAAAGGGACAATGAAAAGTTTATCATGACGATTATTTAAGGTCATGCAGTGCTGCTGCTCTGGGGTGACCTTCAGAAAATATATAATTGTTTTAGTGTACAGAATCTACCATTTTTATTCGACTCGTTAACGCACCTGTCCGTCCCCCAAAGGATAGGACTCTCTCATTTGTAAAGGCCGAATCACATCTTTGCGTTTTTAGCCTGCGTCAGCCCAGTGCTTTTGGAAATTAAAAGCGGTGCAAATTAGAAAAATGGTGGACTGACGTTCGTCGTACGCTCGTTGAGCGCAAGCCGAACGTCAATCCACCGTCTGATCTGCGTATGTTGTCCGTCAAGGGAGCATTTTCAATTAAACAAAAAATGCTAGGCCGATGCAGGCTAAATACGCAAAGGTGTGAGTTGGTGTTAAAATTATTTGGGTCACTTACCATCTGTATCACTGGATACGCCTCTGTTTTTATTTGCTCCAAATTATTCAGCAATTTGACATGATTTTGTAGGTAAGAAGTCACAAACACCTTAATTGAAATTATGCTACTACTATATAGTCCAGTATTAGTATTATAGTACTGTTACTACTACTACTACTACTAGTGCATTACTATTACTACTACTATTACTACTACTCCTACTACTACTTCTATTACTTCTACTACTAGCAGTAGTAGCAGTACTAGTACTACTTTTATCACTACTTTTACTTCTACTATTACTCCTACATAATATCATTACTTCTATTACTACTGCTGCTACTACTCTACTACTACTATTACTACTACTACTACTACTACTACTACTACTACTACTACTTATACTTCTTCTCCTGATGCTTCCACTAATGCTACAACTATACCACATCTACTAGTACTATAATCATACTGCTACTACTATTACTACTACTACTACTACTACTACTACTACTACTACTACTACTACTACTACTATTTTACTACTACTTATACGACTGCTAGTATAATTCTCTTAAATACTGCTACCACCGGTACTATTAATAGTAGTAGCAGTAGCTAGTTGTAGTACTACTTCTATATATTTCTAATACTGCATCTAATTAAATAGGACAGCTACTTATGTTACTACTACGACATCTATTACCATACCACTACCAATAGGATACCTTTCCCAACAACCGATGCATTGCATAATCTGTTATTCTATTATTATCATAGAAATTTTATCAAATAAGTTTACAAGTTTATTTTGCAAGAAATGCCGAGATATTAAGACAAAAAAAGCAAACAAACCGATTAGATTAGAATAATTAATCAGGGGCGCTTAAGCATTTCTTGTCTGTCACTGATTATTTTTTCTGCTTTAATAATAAATAATGAAATTTAATTCAATTTATTATGAAAAGCAATTAGCCTCGAAACACCTCGCACGCTTCTCCTTCGTCAATTAAATCGTTTTACGATTTAAAAGTTTATCCTCGCGGAACTGTGAAAATTGCATTAATAAGTCGATAAAATCATCAATGAAGGAAAATGCCTCGATGCATACCTTTATTGGAAGTCATAAATATTTAGTAACATGAAATATTAAAAAAAAAATAGTCAGTGATAGTGTAGCAAATTAATTGGTTCTCTTCGGTTTTTTTTTTTGTCTCTCTGCGTATAATGTGCAATATACAAGTATGTACACTACATTATAATGTTAGCACTGATCGCGTTGTAAATCTGCAGACAGCAGAAGTGTTTTAGAATAAAACCATAGCTAAAAAGAAATCATAATTAAAAAACACACACAATACAGTACTGAATAAATATATTGAATTTGTATTATTTCAATGCATTTTGGTTTTAAATGATACATTTCAATACCATCGTCAGAAGTAATCAGATTCGATCAATTTCGTTCATGGACTTGTTTTCAAATTGGATGAAATCGTTTTTATTAGTTTATCATTTTTTCATTTTATTAGGACGTTACGGTGTGGCACAATTCCTGGCACCCCCGGTCCAATCAATTTATAATTTTTTATATCTCATCTTCAACCTTGATAAATATTTAATTGAACCCTTGCATCTAATCATGACAAGTTATTAAAATAATAGTGGCATACAACCATTTAAATAGTGAATCTATTAGCGGAATTCAAAAGTTTTCATATCTTTCTTGATATCTACCGAAAAGGCGGTAAAAAAACAATTCATCAGCGTTTATGTCAATCAAGTAATGGGTTTAACCGATCCAATTTTCATTAAAAAAATATTCTAATTTCATATGTTCACTTATTCATGGGACAAATTACATCCGTTAAAGCACTTCATAGCGCATTCAAATGACCCATCAAAATATTTTACAGTTTTTTATATCATTTATCCTTGGCTATTTTTGTGTATATAGAAAGCATTTTTAAAAGATGCAAAAGGATCAATCGTTGACTTTTATAATTATTAATCTGCCTCATTTAAATTTTATAAAAGTTATATTCAATCGTTCGGTGTTGCTATTTTAAAAAAAGGAACACAACTTTGATGGTAACATTGAGTGGATAATTCAGAGAGTTTTGCGTTTATCAAAATTGGCTCTCCACTAAAAAGAAGTATTGTTATTACTCGATTTTTCAAAATATTTGCTGAAAAAATATGTTGAGCAATAGGTTTAAGTCTTGCAAACACAAGCAAAATAAATAAAATTTTGCGATTCTATTCCCCTTCGAAATTGATTGACAAATTGACTCTTGTCATCATTTCATTCTATTTGTAGCATCATTCCTCATAAATATGCAATGATTATATACGAACGATTAATTAAAAATTCAGCCTTGTCATTTAAAAGTAAATCAATTGCCTGTCTGACGTTCCTAGAAAAAAAAAATCGTGTTTTATGTTCGTTTTTAATTCTCTCCATTCGTGGCCTCATTTTCGAATGCCATTCTCATTCTACTCCTTTCTATTTCAATAGTCCCACCCCCTGATATTTATCTTTGTAATGAAGAATTCGACTAATCATAACTACAGGAAACATATATCGGTTGTGTGGATGAAACCCGGTTTCACCGGCATTTGCATTTCGCCGGATACAATGCAATGCAAGAGAGAGCATTTCCAACAAGAATAGAAGTAGGTTAAAGCCAATTTGACCTAATTGAAAACTTAGAAGCAAAATGCTAAAGGCTCGGGTGTAGTTTAATGCATACTACTATACCTTGTCAGTTTTTATATCACAGTTCTGGTAGACATGATTGTTTTGGAAAATTTCTATGGTTGGCATACTAACATCGCTAATGTATTTCCTAAATAGCTATGGTCGCTATTACCACGGTAAATAATAGTTGAAAGGGGCTTGATGCACTGAAACAATGTGGGTTTATGGTATGGCGGGAACTTTGACGTTTACTCTATTGATGAAAAGGGACGTAACATTTGAGCACCGTATTAAATTTCCTCACAGGGACCATGGTTAAAATGATTCCCTTCGCGATATTGGTAGTTTAGGAGTCATGTTTGATGAGGAAGAATCAATAAAACGAAGGCCGAATGAGCAGTGGGTGAAAGAAAGAAAATGGTGCAGACTATAAACTCCGCAGGCATATAGCGGAAATGTGATTGGATTCGGGTCGGATAAAATAGCGTCATTCAATCTACTTTCATATGAATTGAGAATATACAAGGTCATTGATTATGCGATTCAGGATGAAGGCCTATCGTATATTTCTTCGCCAATTCCAATTCTTCCCACTCATGTCATTTCATGCCATGTCCTTTATTTGTAGGAGACGACCGCCCCCGCCCAAAACATGGACCCGCGGCTACGCCTTCCTAAAATCGACCATGAGAGATCGCACGGTTGGAAATTGAAGTGCGATTCCGCGAGCGTTCTATAATTCATTTTCCCGCGTAAATCGTAAGTGACAGAGGCACGTGATGTTTGGGCTGGCCCGAGTGGTTCCTGGGGTAGAGGCGATAGGGGAAATTGCGCACAAATCGATGTAAATAGGATCCATGATGGAATGCAAAATGACAATCTTTCGACGTTCTAATGCCCCGGTCACATAGGGCCCGGGAAGCAACACGATTCAACACGACTCTTTGTTAATTCACAGTTAACTGCCTCAGAACATAGCGTCGTGTTGAATCGTGTTGCGTCCGAGGCCCTATGTGACCGGGCCTTTTGCGATCTGGCTCGCCCGTTTGAGGAAGATGTAAATGAACATAGGGTAGGAATGCCCTCACATGCCCAGCATGAGAAGGTCGTTTCGATTTTCCCCTTCGTGAGCATTCTTTTAATCGGACGCACTGTCCCTGATATCAATTTGACTTTCTGCGAAAGGGAAAAGTACAAAATTGGAATAAAACATGTGATTTCTCTACCAAGCATGTAATGCTATTGCGAAGTTAGACCGACATGACAATGGCCCATCGACAGACATATAGATTTTTGCAGTTTATTCCAAGCTATCATACAAAGAATTTGCATTCTGAGTATTGAAACAATGTGCAGAGGTAATTTTTCATCCAATCGTTAAATGACTTGAGAGTATAAAAGAATCAGTTAGTAAAACATATGTTTCAATATAAATAAGTTTTAAGATTCGTTTTTTTTTAAATTTCTTGTATCGAAATTCACGTCTGTTTATATTATGTTATATTCCTGGTTGTTGTTTTTTTATTTGGTGTTTATGTAGGGTTGCTTTTGCTTTTGATTGTTTGTTTTCTTGCAATTGTCATATTTGATTGAGCCCGTCAACCTCTATCCCAAAAATTCAAAAGCGAATAAAAATAGCGACAATCTATAATTTCAATATCAATCTGAGATTTTTTTTTCAATTCAGTGTTGCAAATGTTATCATTTTAATGAGGAGTTTTTTTTTCTCGAAAAGTATCCGCCTAAAGTTATTTTTAAGAGTCATTTGATTTTCATTTTTATTAAATTAAACATATTATATAAATTATTTTGGAAAAATCAAGTCGAACGCAAATTCAATGGTCTCATGTAATGCTATTCAAATCGAAACTGGCTTGCGATTGTTGTGTCCGCACAGTTGAATACACGACGTATGGTTCCATTGTCTGTGGCTCACTTAACTTTTCGGAAATAGTTTATATCCTGTCGGGACTTTAATATACCATAATTTCCCTTTAATTCAAACTGAAAAACATCTAAGAATAACAAATAGTTGAAATATTCATGTCGACCGCGCAGGGTCGTGAATATTTAATGATTACAGAAAAGTGAAAAATAGAAAAATTGTCGACCCTTCACTCCCAATGATTAAATGCCTCCAACACTACAATACTTTATATTCCATTATCATTTCTATTTCCATGCATGTGGTGCGTGGAGCAGGACGTCAATGTTTGCCGACGAATATTTCATATTGAATGTTAAGAAAAACAAGAATAATTTCTTTCCGCAAACAAATCCTACAATGGTATTCATTTCTTTTTGAAAATACATCGATCCCTGGCATTGATCCCCTCGAATAATTGGATGATTAACTGCATGATCCAGAAAAGACGCAATTCTTAGAGAAGGCAAAGAGACACCATTCTTTCTTTTCACGCGGGAACCATGAATAAATCATAGCGTGGCTAGGAAATTGCCATAATTCGTAATTATCTGGGAATGACCTTGTAATGCCGAACAGTGCGAGAATGAGGCAAGCATTATGTGACCGCTTGCGGCGAACTTGGGGGCCCTGTCACATCTTTGTGATGGACATTTGGACGGCATTGTCATGTCCGTTACGCTAACAGTGTGTGTTTGTCTCAATGAAATTCCTTCACAAATTTAATAGGTGTGTCACAGGTAATAAGAGGTGCCTTGGTGTAGAGGTTCTGAATCTCGCTTTTAAATCAGAGGGTCGCGGATTCGAGTACCACACATGACACTTTCGTGTAATTGCCCAGAAGAAGTAAATGCATATTGGTAGCAGTGTTGTATGTACGTCTGGGGAAGTTACGTAATGTCTTGGACTTAAGTTTGAGCCGCCCGAGACACGTCTTTTGGAAGGTGACGTTGAAAATCGGCTTCTTACTGTCGATAGACGTCGGTGAAATTATATGTTTTCCCCTTTCTTCCTCTATCTCTTTATCCGTCTCTCTACTTTTTCTTTATAGTGTTGCATACGGTCCAGATTATTATTCGAAACTATTTGGTCATAAATGTTCGCTCTGACATTTTCCTCTACGTGTTCCAAACGTACCTGTAACAGGCAAGTGACTTTTCATTAACGTATGACGAACGTATAATTGACAAAAGAGACTTAGCACACAATGTCTAAATACATATGTTATTAATACGTTGACTTTATACACTAATTACTATAGTATTGTGTGACTGGACCTTTCGAGGCGAGTTTCTCGGCCCGTGGGCCATGTGTAATAAAAATCAGTGCAAGCTTTATACTCAGTTTTGGAACAGAGCATATTACTAGTACTCCCACTCAAATAATAATCATCATTCTGTACACGACCGACAAGTATCTATTACTTTAATGATTATTTCCATGCCATAGTACTTCTAAAGAATCATCAGTTGTTTATAGGGCATCATTACTTTTATTATAGGTGCACATTTTCACTCGGTAAGAGTGAATTTCAGAATTGAGAGAGTGATTATAACACGATATAAACTATTTTCGGACAAATTAAGTCGAACGCAAATTCAATGGCGTTTGTATAATGCTATTCAAATCAGAAAGGGCTTGCGATTGTTGAGTCCGCACAGTTGAATACAAAGCGTATGGTTCTATTGTCTGTGGCCAACTTAACTTTTCAGAAATAGTTTCATCGTGTTGATATTTCTCAGCCATTCGAAATTAACAAATGATCACCTAGATCATTCAATAAGAGAGTGAAAATAAGTTAACATTCCACACGAATTTCACCGTATTTTTTTTTAATTCAGTCTATCCAGAGTGGATATTTCCACAAATTAATTCAAGAGAGTTTGCCTGAAATGTCTCATCCTTTCTCTATAAGAACCATTGCGATCGATTGAGAAAGTTTCATTAATTTCGCCGACTTCCTTTATAATAATTTGAAGTGTGATTCTATATCTTCATGCTTTGCAAAAATATCACTTCGATACCTTGAGCATTAGTGATCTGGGCCCCGTTAACAAAAAGGTTAGCGATCAATTGCTAATCTGATAGCGATTGATATCAATCGCAAGTCTATGGCAAATCATGTACTAAAGTTTGCAATTGATCGCAAAATCAAATAGCGATTAATTGCAAACCTTCATGTTACGGGGCCCAGATGGCGATAACAGTAATACCCTTCCGATTCAAATTGATGAATGATTAAGAACATGATTCTGGTCTGCATTTTCCACCTTTAAATAATTCATGAAATATAGTTGGCACTTGATTCTAGAAGTTACAACATGAATATTCAACATTTTACGTCATGGGCTTGGTTCTGTAAAAGTTTAAGCATTTTGATGTTTTTTTTTCTATATATGCTTTTGCTAATGTATGATTATATTGCTTTGTATTCATGAAATATCGCACTTCCTCGACTTACATTAAATGTTCTGTGTCGCATACAGATTCCCTTTCTGCTCACAACAGAATATGACTGCATTGAAACAGCCAACAAAAGGAAAAGGTACTATATGCTGCTGATCTGAGGTGGCGCTATTCCCAAATATAAATATGAGACATCTGTTCAATGTAGGACATTTTGTGATCATGCGAGGTGTTATGTTACTCTTTACACGTATACGAAAAAGTGATGTTGGAATTCCACAATAATACATAAGATACGTTTCAGAAGAGAAAGTTTATAGTATATGATATTATTCTATCTTATATTACCATGAAATTATGGCGGGTTTCTTCGATGTGTGTACTGTAAGACAAGATTATATTTCATTCCAAATTATTTGTGACCTTCATTGTTGATGTTAATTTTGATTTATATGTATATTTCATGTATATTGCCTATAAATAGCCGTATATTGTACATCTATGAAATTTGTGACGAATTTAAATGTCACAAAGAGAAAAAAGAACATTCCATGCATGGGAATTATTTTGTGAAGAATGAATTTACTTAAAAATCTCCCCGAAATCTTTCATTGGGTGGTAGAATAATCGTTTCAATTTCATTTACCTAAATTCCACTTGTATGTATGTATTTCTGTATAGTAGAATAATTACATAGTAGATATACAATACAGGTATCATTCCTTTTTAAGTACATTTTGGGTGTGATCTTTTTGCGAATTTTCGTAGCTTTGTCCATCATAGAATATTTGGTCTTGCATGGATGCATTGAACAGGTATATGATTTTTAAAAAGTCAACTTATAAAAGCTACTTAATTAGGTAATTTTCTGTCTTACATTGTGCACATCCTTATTCATTAATCTTTTTAATGACATGGTTGTCATAGAAAATGCTATCTTGTCTATTAATTGTGCAGCAACAAATTACAAATTTATTGTGTATTTTCTTTTTCATCGTTTAAAAGACTTCAAACTAATTTTTTCTCAGCAGAGTAATTTTTCTACTCTGCATATACGTAAAAGATCTTTTGGCTTATAAAGACTCTAACATATTACCTAATGACTATAAATAAAAATGTTTATTTTGAAAAATTGAAATTCCAATTGTCATCGACTGAACGTAGTGTATACGTTAGAAGAGAGTCACAGTTCTGTATTCATGAGCGTATCATACAGTATATTCACCAATGATCTCTACATAAACTGGATATACCACTGACCCACTCTCGCCATACAAAATATTGAAGCCACCGCTCGGCGGCCATATCCCTCGAACTTGCCTTTTTGGTAAATTGGCATTGGATATAAAGCTCCGGTCACATAGGGCCCCAGAAGCAACACGATTCAACACGACTCTTTGTTCGCAGGTAGCTAACTGTGAACTGACAAAGAGTTGTGTTGAATCGTGTTGTCCGGGGCTTTAGGAGTAGTAAAATGGCCGCCTGACCACTTCACCGCTACAAGCCAATGTCATATCCAGATTCTATAGAGATCAGTGATATCCACGTGCTCTCTATTGACGTGCCTTGTACGGTCGAAATAAAAGAATAATAACAAAATAAAAACATGTTATTGGAGCTTCATGACCATGTCTGTGTCTTCATTTTAAGTGTAGTTCTTGTAGTTTGCAACTTTTCTTTTCATACATTCGACCATTTTAAAAGGATTTGCTCAACTGTGGGTTAACCATCTGGAAACACGTCAGGTGTCAGTCATTCTTTAAATTAGTAAAACACCCGTTTTTTAATGAAAGAACACGATGCTGATAATTGTTGATGATGTTTAATGATCTGTTGGTTATGATGATGATGATGATGATGATGATGATGATGATGATGATGATGACGATGATTACAATAATGTTTTTGATGATGATGATGATGATGGTGATGATGATGATGATGATGACGATGATGACAATAATGTTGTTGATGATGATGATGATGATGATGAAGATGACGATAATCATGGCGGTGATTATGATGATAATGAGGAGGATGATGATGATGATGATGAAAATAATGGTGGTAGTTTTGATGAAAATGATGATGATTATGATGATGATGATGCTGATGATGATGATGATGATGATGATGATGATGATGATGATGAAGATGATGACGATAATGATGGCGGTGATTATGAAGATAATAATGGTGATGTTAATAATGATGGTGGTGATTATGATGATGACGATGACTGTAATTTCAGAAGTTTTATGTACATAAGATTTAAAACTTTTATATAGATTTTATTATTGAAATTACACTAACTAAGGGACAAAATAAGTGAGGATCCTTTGTTATTACGTTTGTCAACTCGGCAACTGAATGGATTGTAGTATTATAAGACCTTTTTCTTTTGGTTTACCAGGAAATTCTGGACACATTTTGCCCCCACCCACACGCTCTCCGTTCATGTCGTTCGAATTTAATCCTGGATATGCGCCCGATTGTTGACCTAAAAACAATACAATTTGAGCTATTACTAATGCAAATCCCGCTGATTAATGACATATCGTCCGTGTTTTTACGAAGTGACGGGAGCCAAAGGGTATTGTTACACCAAATGAGTTATAAGTCCATTGAAACGTGGCTTCAATAGAATTAACACGATAGGATACCCGTTGAATTGGCGCTATGTCGGTATTTCTTTGTCTTCATGCAACAGTACCCTTTGGCTCCCGTCACTTCGTGAAAACAAGGATGATATATTCCAATTTGACCTCAATATGACAATCATTGATATCTGAATTAATCACAGAATAATTTATGATCTTTTATAGACTTCCTTTCATTCACGTTTTTCAAAATGCTGCACACTGTGAAAAAAAAAGTTTTTCTCAAATGCGCAGGTTAGAATCCTCTGAACACTGCACGTGGAATACAAAATCATACCTGCTGTGGTGAGATTTTTAACCAAAATGGTGCAATATTGCTAAAAAAAGGTTTTTTTCCAGTGTTGTACTTGTTTGTACTTTTTAATGTGCAAAATTGCACCTTTATTTCTAAGTGTGTAGAGGACAACTCTTATATCTCTTTGGTATGACTAACATGATCTAGGGTCTTTTTCTTGGCAACTGTTCAGTTTTGCGATTTTACTTTTTTTATCGGTGTTGGGCGGATGAGCAATTATCCGAAAATATACTTCCTTCCAACAACACGGAGAGGAGTGAGAAAATTATCGAGGAGGGTATACTTAGAAATTATATTGTGTGGTTAGCAAACTTATACAGGCGTGTATCCAGGGGCGGAGGGGCGAGCGCCCCCCCCCCCCCTAAAATTTCTGAATAGAAGAAAAATCATGATAAAATTATAGTCTTCGTGCAATTTGACCCTATATATATGCGACTGCATTGTCATGCACACAACAAAATCCAGGGATGTCGATCACCGACTAATTTCATAATTGGCAACAGCAGAAAAGTAACAATAACAAAAAATAGTGATTATGCACACACAAAACTAGAACTCATGGATCTCAGTAAAGTCGCAAAAAGTGACACTATAATGACACACTGGTGAGTATATCTATGAAAATACTCAACTGTGTGTCATTATAGTGTCACATTACTCAAATATGTGAGTTCCTGTTTTTTGTGTGTGATTATCCTGAACCAGAGTAAAATATTTCATGTTTTCATGAAGGGACGGAAATAATCGAGGGATATTGTTGCACGGGGACAAAGAAATGACCAAATACTGACATAGCAGCGCTTCAAAGGACATCTATTGGAATGCGTTTTAATTCAATGGAAGATCATGCTTCAATGAAATTGTATGAGGCTTCGTTCAACATTATCCTTTGGCTGCCGTCACTTCGTAAAAACACGGATGGTATCAATATACTCTGTTAGTTACGGGATATATTCACCATGACATCATCAGAATCAATTAATTCCTCGCTGATTTTCATATTTTTCTGTTGTTATCCAATATGAACATAGTCTTGGTAAAATCAAAATCCGACAGCGAACTTAGGTTCCTATCAATGGAGGCGGATGATGAGGAAGTGGGTATCCTCGTAAAAAAATTTGNCCCCCCTCTCCAGCGTAAAATTTCTGAACAGAAGAAAAATCAGAATGAACTAGTCTCTTCGTGCGAGTCGACCTTGATACACGACTGCATGTATATATTCATCACGTACACAACAAAATCCAGGATATCCAAATACCACCGACTAATTATTCATAATTGGCAACAGCAGAAAATCTTTTAAAGCAAAAAAAATTGTGATTATATACTAAAAAGGTGTAGAATATTTCTCTTTTCATGAAGGGACGAAAATAATCGAGGGATATTGTTGCATGGGGACAAAGAAACGAACAAATACTGACATAGCAGCTGTTCAAAGGACATCTTTTGAAATACGTTTTAATTCAATGGAAGAACATGGGTCAATGAAATTGTAATTTTGTTCAATATATAGTACTGAGCTTGCGCTTTACAAAGCGAACACTCGTTGAGACCTTATATCTACTATGGGGAGCCAAACTGGAGGATAAAATAGTATTGTTTAGAAAATAACAACCTTTACAAAATGCCTCAATATCGCTTCAGCAGTCCATAGATTTAACGTCGTTAATAGTGTTCGCGTTGTAAAGCGAAGGCTCAGTATTTTCCTTTGGCTACCGTCACTTTGTAAAAACACGGATGGTATCAATATACTGCGTTAGTCACGGGATATATTCACCATGACATCATCAAAATCAATTAATTCCTCGCTGATATTATTTTCATATTTTTCTGTTGTTATTCAATACGATCATAGTCTTGGTAAAATCAAAATCCGACAGCGAACTTAGGTTCCTATCAATGGAGGCGGATGATGAGGAAGTGGGTATCCTCGTAAAAAAATTTGGAAAGAAAGACAAGCGTGGAATAAAATTAAATTAGATGTAATTAAGGGTTTCTTTTCCATTTAATTTGCTTGCTAGCTCGGCTAGTGAATAAAATACACAAGTCATTTTTTTTTGCTTGCCGGGAACAGTTTGACTCGAAACAACATTTTGATTGTTTATTCGATGCAAATGATTTCTTGAAAGCAATCAAGTTAGTTGAAGATTGATCTCGAACGTAGATCATTTTAGTTGATTGTCATCAGCCATACTATGGGGTGTTTCAGAGCTTTTGCGCTTCGTTTTTATATCTGTTTTTTTAACTCCGGGTTAGTGTAGGCATAGAGATACGAACTGCTCTTCGTATCTCTATGGTGTAGGTCAGGGAAATGGAAATCCTTTGAAAGTAGGAAATGATTTATTACAGATATTGTGTATAATTTTTCATCATATAAATGTATATCATGATTATGGGATAATAATTGAATAAAAGTCGGCTCGCGGTGTTAATGTGTCCGCAGGCAAATCCCAAAATACTGAATATTTTGTATTTAGTTTGGAATGAAGAAAGTTGGAATGTGATTGTGATGGTTACTATGGGTACGATGTGGTGGGACGGTGAACGTTGGAAGGATGAACCAAAGCATTATCACTTGCTCTTCCTTCTTGATCGGTGGAAGCGATTTATAGTATGAGGAAGGAGAGGAAAATAGGATGAGGAGCAGGGATATCGTAGAGCTTCAGACAGACGCACCCTTAGCATAATTAATTCATTAGAAAAGTGCTCTCTTACGTCCAAAATAAAAAGTGCAATGAATATTGATAAGAGAATGTAAATCATAATACCGCAACTACCTTTACAAATAGTTCATCCTTCCAACGTTCAAAACCTAAGGCACCGTCCCACCACATCGTACCCATAGTAACCATCACAATCATGCATTTTGGGATGACTTTTGTTGAATCTTGTCTAATTTTCTTTATAAAGAACAAAATGTGAAATTCTGTGTTGAAAGTGAATGGAGAATTTTCCATGTTGGCAGACAGTTTGTGTCTGCACATTATCAATTTAAGGAGCCCATGAATAGAATGTCGGATTTTGCTCAAAATTTCAGTTTGATTATTGTAGTTTTATCCATCCACCGAGAGCACATCAATGTCGGGGGGGGGGAAGTTCCCCTTTAAGTAATCCCTCGCTCTTTCCATGCGTTCTCTGGCACTTTAGTGTGCGTATGAAAATCCATGGGTCGTGTAAACCGTCACCTTTTCCCCTGCACCACCCCCTCATAGCTACACCAATCTTACGTCACTCATCATATTTCCCGCCAATTAAGTCCGTTCTTTTCCCCCCTAATATCCGACAAGGATATTCACATCCAGGGTCTTTCATTTCCCTCATATTTTCGCGGATATTATATCTGATGCGATCAACTCAAGTTGATCCTTTGCATCCGGCCGTCTGTCCGTTATGAATATGAACTTCACTCATCATAATTAAGCCTTTCGATCCTATTAATCCTTACTTTCTGTCAATTAAGATATTGCGGAAGAAAGTTTGGGCGTCATTGAGTTAACGCAAGCGACCAGTTTGAGTGAATCATGTGAATGTTCTTCGATGAATTTTCTCGAGGAATCAGCTCCAAAATGTTCTTGCTCAATAGTACAACATGAAGATATATTCTGCCTAAACACAGATTTCTCTTGTATCATGTAACAAGATGGGTCTGAAATCGCCTAGAAACATCTTGGCTGAATTGGTCCTCATTGCATGAGAAAGAATTTGATTAGCAAAGATCCTTGCAAATGGTTACTAATCTAATCTTACTTCGCGAAAAGACCATGGTTGAGAATGACTCTGAAATCTTTCTTCAAACTAGTATATTTTTTTTTGGAATGGTGCGAATGACAAGCTACTTGAAATGTTGAATTCATGTTTAGCCAAAACGGAATAATTCGTAAACTTGCCTCCAATCTTTTCGACTTGAAAAAATTTGTTTTGGATAAAAAAAAATCAACTCGCCTTGAAGCGGAAAATCAGATTGAGGTAGTGCGTCATGAGTTTTCGATCTCGACCGAGATCATGATCTATCTGCGATTTATTGAAGCTTCGTCTTCCTGAAAAGCTCACAACAAGTCTAAATAATTCAGGAGTTGCCGAGTATAAGACTCAGGAAAGATTGATCCATCCATTCTGCTGCCAAATTGCCCAGGTATTGATACTCAAGCATAATGTGGACAAAACTTTAAAATCAATCGTTATTAGGTGAGAACGGAGGTATCATGATCGGGGAATTGTTACCAAGACTTTGAGCAGAATTGGTGAAATATTCGTGAATTGTTTGCATCATGTTGATATTTGCATGATGATTTTTCTCTTCTTGTCATCGTGAAGGTACAACTAACACTTCGTCATCTGATGCGAAACACTACCCAGCTTGAGACCGAACGTATACTTGAAATGTTGCCAATTTTTGACACTTTGGCTCCAAGATTTCAGCTCGAAAGGGAGGATAACCACATTCCGCTCCACTACCAGGGCGACTATCCAGAAGTTGGCAAATTAGTGGGTAGCATTATATTTTTGGATCTTCAAGTGGATTGATGCGATAATTTTAATGTATATGACCTGATCTGTGAGCATCATTGATACATTTTGGAGCTGAATAGGACATTGAAGTTCAAATAAGAAGCATTTCATTTGGACAAAAGAGGTGAGTATTTATAAATCAAGAATTTAAACCTTGAAATGAAATAAGACACGCGGTAAGTTTCCTTTTTTCTTATTCTTCATTATAAAAAAATATCTGTTTACTTATTTTTTTGCGGTTATAGACTAGTTAATGTACATCGTGGTTGAAAGTTAATTATTCTCATTACCATTTTTAGGAGGTCGAACTCAAAATTAGGATCAGGAAACTCTACTAACTATCCATTTTACCAGTCTGCGGGATTTTGATTATTCATTACCACATATCAAACTTGTTAATATTATGGCCCAAATACTCACCTTGGGCATATGTTTCGCCAAACTTGAAGAGGTTATTCAAGAGAAATTTCACCTCGACATTGATTGATTTTATTTCCATTTCGATACCATTGGCTGTGCCCTCAGTGAATGAAGAAATATAAGATGAACAAACTGTAAAAATTCGAGGCAACTTGGATGAAACATTTAAAAGTTATGAATTTTAAATTTTTGATTACATCCGTCCTTTACAATTCTCTCACATTTCCTTCTTTTTGTAAGAAAGTATACAAAATATTACCTTTTGCTCATGTATTGACGTTCTTTATTCTGCATGTATATTGGAATTAAAGTTGTTGGTTCCTTGTCTACTTTTCTTTAAAAGTGTAAAAATGTGAAATTATGAGTATAGAGTGAATGGAGAGTTCTCCTCGTTGGCAGATCATTTGGGTATGCAGGTTGCCAACTCAAGGAAGCGTTAGTGGTGTCAATCAAAACTTGTAACTTTCATAACTTTCGAACGGATCATTCAATTTTGCCTAAATTTTCAGTTTGATTATTTTACTTTCCTCCTTTCATTGAAAGCACAATGTCTTGGTGAAGTTCCCCTTCAAGTTTTCGTATCACAGCGAATGTCTAATGGGACCCCTATGGCAATATTTCCATTGAGGTCAGGATGGAAGCACGTTTTCAATTGATTAATTTTCTTTGTAAAATCTAGATGTTTAAAAAAAAATAATTAGCTTTTTGCATAATCCTGAATTTCAATTGTCTCCACAAATATGATCGCTTCCATACGGGCATCTGACTTTGATTTTGCTTCTTGAATAGATTTCGTTGGATACTCATAAGTATAGGCGAGATTTCATCTTGTACCGAAAATGGGGCATTCTATTTGGACATTATGACCTTATTAGGTCAATAAAGTATCAAAATTAAAACGAATATTCTATTTGATTTTGCTCGATTATCTACTGTTCGGTTCAAAAAGTCATTTACCTTTTATTTACATCAGTCTGAAATTATCAAAATTGAAACCCTGTGATCATAACATCCGGTACTTATTAATTTAGTTTTTATCTGAACTGTTCGTGATTGTTTGACAGGGAACGAAACTGATTGTTTTCAACAGACAAAATTAATTTATTAGATTTTTATGCCTGCGTGAGTGAAAATGAAACTACTGTCACCTTCCTCTCATGGGAATTCATAAACAATCGATTTTTTTTCTCCAAATTTCTCCACGTTTTATTAGTTTTGTTTGAAGCAAGCTTAGATAAGATAAAACAATTATATTATGCAAAGTTGATGAACTGAATTTCCAATGACATCTAATTTTTGTTCTATAGAGCTGTAAATTTTGATCTAACTCTTGACTTCAATAACTCTGTAGCTTTTGGAAGAACAATCCGTTTACATCCCTTACATACTTTAAGAAAAACAATGCCTCGACACTGATTAACATACTGTGACACAGTTATAGCAGATTCCACCATACGTTTAACATAATTTTAGCTATAATAGTTACCAACATGAGCGAAAGTCCACCATAAAGTTGAGCATATACTAACTAACAATTGTTTGGACAATGTGTATTGTCGGCTAAACTTTTTCCCAACGTTCTAAAAATGTACAATATGAACACTTAATTTGAGTTTATTGTTTGGGAAGTCTATTTCGAGGTACAAAGAAAATGACTGCAACAACATTTCTAGGGCATATTATGTAGCTCTAGAAAGATAGATAACCATTCAAAACGAAATTGTAAAATGCAAATTAAAACATGGTACATTTTTAAGTAGTGGATTAAAGAAGGTGATGGGATACTGTTTCAGGTTTGAATCATCTTCATTAATGACATTCCAAACAGTGACGAATCGACCAGACTTGTCCTTTAATCATGTTAATCAGGTAGAATGCATGAAGATTATATTGTTTGTCTGGCGTGTAATCCAGAACAACTTCTAATTACCACGCATCTGGATCATACAGATTACACCTTATCTTCCAATAAAGAGTTGTATGAAGAAAAAAAAAGCAGATTATGTAGGATTTCATCATGGAGGGCGCGACAGTTGCTTTAAGGGAGATGGTCCCTTTTTCCTAAGTCTGTGAAACAGACTTTCATACAACGCCCTGTGTTAACTCTCGTTTGGAGAAATTTGACCTTGATCTGGGCAGCGTTGTTTCATTCACTCATGATACCATAATCCAGGGGCCAATTGGTCGAAATGATCGTAGCTATCCTCTTCTTGCCAAGACGTCTTGACTTCTTGTCCCACGTACGGTCGTAACATAGACACAAACGTTGATACGTCTATTATTAGAGGGTGGCAGTGACATTTAAGACGTATTAGAAAGAAGAGGATAGATGAGATCATTTTGAACAATTTGCCCCTTGATACTCTTTATAAAAAAAAATCTATCATCATTATTTGAACACCCCTTGATAATGCAATGCCATTTCTTTTTCTTTTAATTCCAGATGCTTCATCATCTCTTTTATCATGAAATTGCTTTTCCAAGTGTCTTCAAGCACCGCCAATTTTCCGTCAGCCTTTTGCGACATCCAGATTTGCTGCCACCATATCTCTGTGAAGGACGTTTATGACTGATCTTCCTTGGAATATTTTGCACTGTGAAAACTGTTTTGGAAACTGTTGACACTTTTGATATATCCTTCACGCAAATCTAAAGCCCGGCCCGGTGTGACTACATAAACCAGGATTCACAGCAGAAATGTCTTCCCTACGAAGAGTAACGACCGAGAACCTCATCTGTCCTCTCTGCATGGACACATTCGAGGAGGCGACTCTTCTGACCTGCGGGCACACCTTCTGTCGCAAGTGCTTGGCTAAATACGATGAGTTCCAACCAGAGCTTGACGACATGTTCTGCCCTCTCTGCCGCGAGGCAACACCTTTGAGCGAGAAACGCGTAGAAGGATTGTCTACGAACGTCACGCTCAATGGTCTGGTGGGTGACATCAATCGCATGTCGCTGGGAGACCACTATTCAAATGAATGCGGACCTAGGTGTAACCTCTGCGCGTCAAAGTCGATGGAAGACCTTGATGGGGAGGGTGAGCAACCCGTCGCGGTTTCGTTCTGCCACGAGTGTGACGGCTACCTCTGCGAGAGTTGCCTCTCTGGGCACACGCGGATGGTGCACGTCTTCGGCAACCACCGCACAGTATCCGTCAAGGAGTATTTGAACGGGAACGAGCGGGAGGGGGATATTTCGAGGATGTGCTCGGAGCATAAGTTGGAACAGATGGAATTCTACTGCCAGGACTGTGAGGAGATCGTCTGCCACAAGTGCACGGTGGTGAAGCACTGCGGGAGGGACCATTTCATCAAGGACCTGACGGAGTATGAAACGGAGAGCCGACAGAAGATCGATATGCTCGTCATGAGGAGCTCCGTTCGGAGAGCGAAGATCGAAAAACACATTGGCGACATCAAGCAGGAGGAGAAACACATCCGTGTCATGCTCACCAGGATGGAGAACGACATCAACCGCTCGTACAATGCGAAGCAGAAACTACTGGATCAAAACCGGGAGGCTTTGCTGGAGGAGGTATCAAGGGTTGAGGCGCTGTATTACAACAAGCTTATTGATATGACAAAGACAGCTAAGTCATTAGCCAAGAAGATATCCGTGTCCAGCGAGATGATTTCAAAAGGCAAAAGAAAACTCCTGTTCGGGGAGAGTCGAATCGCTCATAACCATCTCTATCAGAAGCTCGACGAGGTACTCGGTGAGGAGATCGATATGATGGCGCCAGGGAGACTGAGAGAAATGACTGGTAAAACATGCTTCGTTCCATCTTCCAGTGATGTCATCGATCTCGGGCAGATCGGGGCTCACATGACGGGCTGGTCGGTGACCAATGAAGTCGATCTCCCGGGTGAAGACGTCATGAATGGGCTCTCCGCCGTATCATACGATAAAGTCGCGGTGTCGTACTTCGACGGCGGTATTGATATGTTCAACATCTATTCTGGTGAGAGACGAAAACTGATTGACAGCGACGATCGCGGCATGCATGACGTCGCTTTCTTAAGCGACGGCCAATTCGTGGCAACGAACACCCGCCGCGTCATGAAGCTTTTCAACGCAGACCAGACACCAACCGATGTCCGTTTCGAGATGCCGACCGAAACGACCGGACTCACCATGATCGACGTCGATGGCCAATATAACATCTTCGTCTCATTTTGGGAGCTCAAGAAGATTTTCGTCTTCTCACCGCGGGGCGGCAAACCACTCCGCGTTATCGAGACTGACCGAGTCCCTCGGCAGATCTGCACGACGGCGTCCGGCGTCATTGTCTCACAACGGCTCGGCAACGTTACGGTGCTCGATGAGGAAGGCAATATCCAGTGGTCGGTGACAAAGAGGAAGGGGTACCTCCATCCAGCCGTCAACGACAAGGACCAGCTCTATCTCGCCTGCGTCCGACCCGCCGAGCAAACCCTTTCCGTCGAACACTACACTTTGGCAGGGAAGCACATGGGAACAGTCATCAAGAACATCAAAATAGAGATCCCAGAACGACACTGGTACTACATGACCTTCTTATCGCCATCAAGTATTGCGTTTTGTACGCCAGGTAAGCTCTATGTCATTCAGAAGTCGTTGACGAGGACGAAAACTCTGACCGAGATTGTCTCTCCGACGACATCGTATGAGATAGACAGCGAAATCAAGATCTGTAAAACATTGTGAGCATGTTTCATAAACTTTATTTGAGTGTTTATATGAACTTAATTTTCTTAAATACCGCATCATTATATTCAATATGCTGTATTCATCAGCAAACTAAAGAATGTTTATACACCAAATATGTTTATCATTTTTTTTGTAAAGTTTTCATAAAGGTTCAGTTTTGTGAACGTTACTATGTAAAATGGGAAAATGCATTTTTACGTACATGTATCATAACAATTAGGAT
Source organism: Temnopleurus reevesii (assembly GCA_036244855.1). Classification (NCBI taxonomy): domain Eukaryota; kingdom Metazoa; phylum Echinodermata; class Echinoidea; order Temnopleuroida; family Temnopleuridae; genus Temnopleurus; species Temnopleurus reevesii. The sequence continues at coordinate 13,701 of BQKZ01004659.1, read as the reverse complement.
AACAACCATTCTATCACTAATCTATTAAACGTTTTCGGGCTTTCATCTATCTATCATGTACCTAATTTTGGTTTTTGTTTGATATAATATTCAGGCCTTATGATTGTCACATTAGAATTCTAATTGCATGAATGAATGTCATTTATATAATATTGTATGCGATAGCGTTTCGATGAGGTATATTATATAATATACATTCATGAATTCCATTAAATTGTATTCGTAAGAAGGAAATAGCACTGCCTAAGTCGAATATCTAGGGACCACAAACATCTATTCGACTTAAAAAGAAATTTGACTTAGAAGAGGTATATAACACGTGTTTTATATCATTTGTTTAAAAAAATACTTAGGCAATTACTAGTATTCGACATAAGCAGAGTTGACTGTAACTCCAATTTTGCGAAATTATGTCAAGATATTACCAGTGATAAATCTGCCATTGATCTTGATTATCTAAATTTATTTCTCTTAAATAACAAATGCCTCAATTATTTCCTAAACCTCTCACAAACCTACATGGGAACATTCGAGATTTGTAAACTATTTTATATGAAGATTAATAAGTTTGACAATTTTTCGCAAACCATAGCATTTGTTGACTTATGCCGAAAACACGTCCTCTGGATTATGCACTTTTCCACATTCTGGTATCCATTTTTTATTAGCTTATACCGAGGTTTCTTCTTCAGTATCATGGATAATGTACCATGATCCGTGACATGCGTGACAATAAAAGACTTTTTGAAACATATAATCTCATTTCATTTCAAATTTAAGAAGAGTCACTAATTACATATGTTTGTATATTCAAAATGAGCTGTGACTTATCATGGCTGACCATCACGTCACAGACCAATAGGTGGGACATTTGCGATATTAACATATGATATTTCACGAAAATATATTCATTGACCGTTACGTAATGACCAGTGAAGAGTCAAAACTAATTTTGAAGCTAGTGACCGAGTCCTTGTGAATTTTGAGAGGATATTCAGAAAATGTCATTCTGTCGAAGTACTGTGAGCAGAAGAAACAAAGGAATTGGACAAAGTAAACAAATCTCTTTTAGGCCTTCCCAATAGCTTCCACACACACAAAAGAAAGCAGCTTCTCTATTTATTCAGTAATTGGTTGCGACAGGGATTCAAATTTTTTTCACAGAATAGGAGGGGATGGAATTATCTTCGAGTGCATCTATCTACTTTGTGATTTCCTGAATGCAATTTGTTTACGTTGTCCAATTCTTTCATCCCTCCCGCTCACAGGGAAAAGGACTTGACTGGACTACTAAAATTCATTATTCAGCTGGTCTAACACTATGTGTCCAACACCATTGACAAATTACAAGTTCATCTACTGATGTTTTCTTGGACTGGACTGGGGTGTTTTTTCACCAAGATAAACTTTAAGAACAACTTTAAGAATGACTGGTATCCTTTCTTGCGCACATTGATTCATAATATAACATATATTTAGCAGAAGAACTGGCACCAACCATTCTCAAAGTTTTACTTAAAGTCTTTCTATCTTGGTCAGTTGGTGAAACGCTCCCAGAATGCAAATTGATTTGGAGGATTCATTATCCTTGGAGGGGTAAGCCATTGTATGGGTACAATAGTTTGCCACCTGACACCATCATTTTGACAAAGGTATTTCATTACCAATGGTCTTGAGACAGAAGAATGTTTGCACCAACTGGGGGTGTTTCATCAAGATTTGTCGCAGCGACAAGGAGTCATTTTCCGACAGTTCCCATAGCAACTGTCAGCGATACTGCTTTTCATCCAATCACAATCAAGGAATTTGTAAGCGCTGACTAACAAATCTTGATGAAACACCCCCCCCCCCCCCCCCCCCCGATCCTTTACATTTGATGTTTTATCTCCTCAAGCTCTCAAATTTTTATCTCAATTCATACTTATTCTAACTCAAGGATCTCACCAAGTATATGTATTTGTACTCTCAATCTCCACATCTCTCTTTATCAAAATTTGGTTGTCAGGCTTATTATTGCATCAATTCAACCCAACTTGTATCGACACTTATTTTTTTCCAATCTGTAATGAAGTTAGCATAAACATTGACACAAATAATGAGTATTGCATGTCAAATATTACACTTTTAGTGCTCATTTATTTTCCTTATTTCTAGTACATCGCTGGTGCATGGTAAAAATAAAGACATTTTATGCCGTACCTAACAATACCCTGTACTTATTTACACTAAATGTAAGCAAATATATAAAATACAAATATCATATTTAGAAATTAAATCAATCATGTTTTACATGATTTACTTACTCTCAAGATAACCTTTTAACTGCAATGAGCTGCTTGATTCAACACTTGTTTGGAAGAGTAATAGATGCAAAGTATGACTATAGTATCAAGTTCAAGCACAAGTTCAAGTAAGAAAAACATCTAGACTAAATTTGCTCTGAGATGTCGATGGATAACATTACAAATAAACATCACAGCTTTTTTCTGAGCAAAATCTGGAAGATATGAATCATACTTGCTCTCTGAACAATAACAAGTGATGAGTTCATTCACTCTGGAACAACTGAATTTCTAAAAAGGTGTGAAATTGGAGTAAAATTTGAGTGAACTTTTTTTATGTCTTTCACTCCTTTTGTAGTTACCAATGTGATCACTCAAAGGCATGGTCACTACAAAGAGAATAAAACATTAACAAATCATTTAAAATTCACTCAAATTTGTGGGGGGCTTTTACCATCAAATTCCTGACAAGTGAACTCTTTCATTTAGTATCATTCACATTAAATGTATTCAAATTGTATATTTAGTTGACTGTTATAATCATATACAGTGATGTAGACTTGAATACGAATGTATAATGCATGAGTAGAGATACGTATACACAAATAACTTTAGAAAATGCACATATATATATATATATATATATATATATATATATTTGCTTTCGAAAGATGATTACAAAATAATGACACAACGTTAAAAACATGGAATAACAAAACATTTAGTAAGTCACAAAATAAATAAATGACTTGCTGCATGGGAATCTGGCAACAAAATGATATGAAATGATAATTAAAAAATTAATCAAATGGAATTGAATAATGATAACATGTAAGCAAGGAATTTTGACTTGCACTGTACATGTATGTAATCTACTAGAGTACACTGTATTACAATTGTGAGACATTTTTCATCATATTTCTTATGCTTTATAATGGATGCTGAACGTATGGATGAAATAAATATCTGTCCAAACCTAATAATTAGTCTATGTTCATGATGAATTACCTAATCCTTGTCATATTGTAGGGTCAATTTAGATTTTGCGCAGAACCACTTATTTTAGCACATACAGAGTGCAGTTAAAGCACTGGGACTGGGACAATGACATTTTTGTACAAATGGGGGCTGACAGAGCTGGAGGTGGGACGGGCCATAGGGGGGTCGTGCCCCTTATATTTTTTAAAGTGTTTGTAAGTATGGGAGAGTGTGCACATGTGTATGTTGTGTGTATGTTGTGTGTATGTGCCTCTTCCCACACTGCTCCCCCTTGATCTGGAAATCATAAATCATTCCGCCCCCTTGCAAATAGTACAATAAAGCTGCGTGGGGTTTGTCTCAATATACTAAATGAAAAATTCCAACATTTCAGGATTAAATCCAGAGCAAGATTATAACATTGAATAATCAATCTTTATAGCAAATATACTACATGTACATACAAGAACAATCAAATTGAATGCTGTCTTCTAACTTGTTCATATCACATATCATTATTAGAAACATTCTACGAAATTATTTGCAGACAAGCTTTCTGTCAGATATCTAAATATCACTGTGATGTTGCTGTAGATTTTTTTTTTATTATTACCTGCCATCAAGTTTCAGAAAACATTTATAAGGACCTGAAATATCTGTTTCAGTGACTATTCAGAAGTTTAGCAGATGGGTTTTTTCCATTGAGCGACAACTATTAATGTTCCACTGTAATGAAGGGAGCTCATGAAAACTTGGCGTCAATATTCTGAGGACCAGTACTCAAGTCTTTGTAGACTTGTACAACTTGTACATAAACAAAGAATGAAGTTACCAATTCATCTGTTTAAAAACTGTAATTATGACAATCCCTTTTATATTGAGGATACAAAAGCTGTCTTTACTACTTTGAAAGCATTGAAGTTTTAAACTCATCACACCTCAAAATCCAAATTATTCTTTTCCTAAGAAAGAGTAATCAATCAATCTAGTTTGAGCCAAAATTTTGCCTATAACCATAACAAAAGTAAAAAGAAAAAAAAAAAAAAAAAAAAAAAAAAAAAAAAAAAGAAAAGAAAGGAAGAAAAGACAATACATTGTTATCTATAAATGCATCATGGTTTCTTATCAACTACCTCCAATTCAGAATAAGGTGAATTTCCACAAAAAAAAATAATGAAAAATTACAACCACCCATAGTCCCATATCCTAGAACCATCTTTGCAAGAGAAAAAAGAAAAGAAGAAAGTTACCTTTACACAATGCAGCATACGAAAACATCGAATTGGTCAGATAACCATCAAACATATATTGCTAATCAGATCAATTAGTGCATTTTGGTAGTTGGTCTACAAATAATAGGGATCATTTTTTAATTGATGAAAGTTATTTAACCCATTCTTGTCTCACATACAACAAATATGGTGAACTATACTTTTATGGACAATGATGATGATGGTTATGATTATATTTGACATAAATAAGGTTAATACTGTGGTCAACATGAAAAATACCTTCTCTATGAACATTTCGAATAAAGAGAGTGGATAAATATATCTTTCCTCAACTTCACAATTGCTCGCTGTAACAATTAAAATAAATCTTGACTTGTGTGACTCATTAAGCTATTTGATACGCACCACTCTGCACGCAACTGGTGGCTCTTTCTTGCAATCGTTGACAAAACAGATGTCAATGAGATACATTAGCACCAGAATAAGGATCACCAGTCGTGCATATGAAGAGCTTTATGAAAAAAACAACCCTGGACGGTGTTTCTCTAAGGTATGAATGACTCCAAAAATGACTATATGAACGATTTACAAATGACTGGTGTCTGTTCTTGTGCTGTGTGTTAGAACCTTTTGAATATAGGTATTCAATAACATACACCATTCTTTTATAAGTTGTCCCTGACCAATTGACTACTGGAGCTGGGTAGCCTCTGAACAAAGTCTATGGGAATTAGAGAATTCAGTAGTCAATGGGTTAACGTTATGAACAACTTGCTATATTTCTTGCAATATGATTGTGAAGGAATTTTTGTCTAATTGGCAAATTGATGATAAATATATGATAAAAATCAATGATTTAATCCACTCTCTTTGTTGGTTATGTTCACATTATTATAGCTATTGTAGTTCTGCAGTTGTGTAATAGACCAGCGGTACAATGACAAACTCAACCCAAGCAGAGAGGCAATCATATACCAGTTATAGACTCCTTGGTAGTAGCCTACAGAACAGAATTTCAAAAAATTTATATGGTTCATTTATTTATCTATTAGTTTTATTTAAGTAGAATAGCTCCATCAGTAGTATTGATGCTGGTTTCCAAGGAAGCCCTATAAATTGTTCGTGAATGAGATTATTTTGTGTAGCAGGCCAATAGTACAATGACAATCCGTTGCCTAACTTTCTTTATTGGTTTAATATGTTCACAGTGTAACATTAGTCATTGAAGCACTGCGAGAGTTGTGCAATAGTCCAACTTTGAAACGACCAACTTGAGCCAATTGAAGGCAATCACATGATGGATTCCTTGGCGGTAGCCTGCAGGAATAATGAATTAAAATCAAATGATAAATCATGCAACTTAATACAGAAAAAGTAAATTTTTACATTTATTTTGTCAAAAGAAAAAGGAAAATAAAATAAACTGTTAGCCAGGTGCAAATGCCAAAGGCAGTAACCAAAAACATATCAATACAGTCAGACCTCGTTATTACGAGGTCCTTGAAACCAGAGAAATTATCTCTTTATATCGAAACCTTGTTATATCAGGGCTAAAATAAAATAGAATACAAAGAGATGGGACCAGGAAATCTATCTTGTTATAACGAGATCTTGTTATATCAGTGCTCTTTGTAACGAGGTTGGACTGTATTGAAATAATTCTTACCTTATTCCAACAGGAATAAACGCTAATTGACGGTGCGTTTCCGAGATGCTTTGAAAACAATTCATTTATAAGCATACTTGGAGGTAATGGGTTCGTTTCCTACCTGAGTATGCCTGTGATTTCTTTCACATCATCTTTTAAACGCAATGTCAATCAGCTTTTATTCCTGTTGGAATAGGGCAAGAATTATTGTCTATGAAACACAAAAATCATTCAAATGATACCAATATTGGTTGAAGTGTAAAACAATAGTAGAACAATATTTTAGAATGCATAACAAAAACTGGTGTTGTTTTACATGCCTTCTATTTGTCAAAATCTATCCATGTTCCCTGGCTAGTCACATAAAAATAAAAAACATAAAACATGAACATTGAATTCATGAGTGAGTGGGTATGGAGGGCCAGAAGAGGGGAGAAACTTATCAAATAACCAGGGAACTGGAAGTTGACTAAGATTATTGGTTCCTGTAGGTGCAGATGTTATCATTTCTATTTCATTTTTTTCTAACCTCCTTGTCACACTCCTAGGACTCTTGAAGTTTACCATTGACTGATTTCAAAATGTTGCACTTAGAATTTTTATAAATTCTTGTAAGTAAAATTTGAATCTTTTTGCTAAGTCACCCAACGATTATAATCAATTTCAGCATTAAAACGTCATGATGAAAATATTAATTATACATTGTAATTAGCAATTTAAGTCAATCTTTTTATAGTTAGCTCTTTGTATTATTTTTCATTTCTCCCTGAGCTCACGGACAGATTCATGATTTTATGGAACATATAAATACCAAAACAAAGCTTCATGCTCTTGAGGTATAAACAACCCTCGAAAGCCAAAGTGTCAGCCTTGCTAAGTTTACTTTTTCCTTCTAAGGCCATGGGAGGGGAAGGGGAATGATTACAAGCTACAGGCAAACTACAAGTTTGAGATACTGTTAGCAGACCACTTCCTGATAATAGTAATACAGGACAACTGTTATTTGATCGGGTGACAACCCCTGGGAGTCAGGGGGAAGAGGAGCAACGGAGGGTACTGTTTGCTGGTGAAAGTGTTGGATACAAACCATGCACTGGACAAGATGGAGTGTTGGATACAGAGTGAAAATATACTACTGTATCATACTTGCCAACCTAAAAGTGAAAGCCTCATTTTTCCAGTCATTTTGTATTTTTCACCCCCTTCCAGTGTTTTGGGACTGGTTCATAAATTTGCAAAAGTTAGAGAGAAAAAATAAAGATTCATGCTGTTGGATAAAAAAAATCCCACCAAAGCCAAAATGTAGGAATAATTCCACCACTCTTATCAGTCTTGAATTTACACTTCCCTTGGAGGGCTTCAAGGGAAAAAATATCTAAAAACTGTAAGGTAAACTTTATATAAGTATGAGGTACTGTTAGCAGAACACTTTCAGGTAATATGGAACAACTGTTATTCGACCGGGTGACAGCCCCTGAGAGTCAGGGGGAAGAGGAGCAAAGAAGGGTTCTGTCTGCTGGCGGAAATGTTGGATGCAAACCGTGCACTGAAAGGGGGCAGACAAGATGGAGTGCAGGATACAGAGTTAAAGTGAACTAATTCAAATGAAATAGGGTAAATAGGGGCAAAACTTTACTTCAAAAATGCTTTAAAAATATGACATTTATTTAGGGACTAAGGTTTTATATTTCAGGAAAATCTATGATTGTAACTGCCTTATCAAACACACTGAATTAATTTTCACTGTTGTATGATATTGCTTGCTCACTATCCTGAGAAGTAAGACCATAGTTAAGAGATGAGCAATAAAAAGAATTATTCCCTAACTTGTTTTTTTGTCTTTAGAATACTTGCTTTCAGTTCTCAAAATTCTTCCTGAGTATTCTATAGCTTACCAACCACTTTTCACAATCACATATTACAAGCTGACCTTTTTTTCACAAAATATGGGTCATTCTTGTACAAAGATGAATATGGACAGGGAGCTAATACCATCATTCTTAGAAATTGAAAAGAAATCAAATTGAGTTTGTGCCGAGTAAGGTAATACAGTGAGACTAGTAATACCCTCTTTTCTACTCTTCTGTCCCGTCATGAGGCTAACCCTGTACTTGCATGCATGATACAGTGTATCTGACATGTTGCCAAAATACATCAATCTACACTTCTATGTGATGCATGAAAATAAATAATCCCAAAATAACTCCCAGCTTCTCCTCCTCGCCAATGACCAAATCTTTTCTGATCTTGCATTTCAACGTCTATCAACCACTTCCCTGCTTTTTAAAAAAATCTTTCTGTGTCAGTGGATTCAGCACCCTCCCCAATTTTTCTGTCTTTCATCTCTCCTTTTCCACTCTGTTTCATACAGATAATCATGCATGCCCTATTGCCCACCACCTCCTGCCCCATCTCCGTGTTTACCTCTCTGTCTTTTTTCCCACTCTCTCCCCTTCTCTCTTTCTCTGCCACCCTTTTCTCCATTTCTCATACGTTCTTCACATTTTGATACCTCTCCCTTTACCTGCCTTTATCAAATTTATTTTGCTTGTCATTAAATCACCATGACCGATATGTTTTTTTATCTCCCCATCAACGCTATCAATACTCATATAGATATTCTCTTTCCCATGTTACTGAACTTCTTCCACAATCCTATATATCTCCCTCCTTGTTTCAAAATAAAGAGCTCTCTCTCTAACCCTGTCCCTCTTCCTCCTAAATCTCTGACCCTCTCATCTTCCTGGATACCTCTCGGTATCACCCTATTCCAGATTGTTCAAAAAGTGCATTCCACTCCAAACCAATGAAACTTTTTAAATTTGTTAAAAACCCTACATTCCAAAATCCAGTTACATACAAATTGAGACAGTATAGAATGGTATTTCTGCTATCCTCCCTCCCCGCTCCCTGGAAAAAAAACAGCCAAAAACCATATTTCATTTGGCAGTCATTCTCACTTAAAATGCAAGTTTATACTGATGGCCTCTGCTGGCAAGTCACATTTTCAAATGTATTTTTCATTTACATGGTAGGGAGTGTAGGAAGGGTAACTCCTGCAAATGTGAGATAAATATAGCATCCCACTCCAAGGAAAAAGACATATCAAAAGAGAGACATCGACATCATGCTGTCAAAAAATGTTAAAATTAGAGATAATTCCCTTACCTCATGTGCTTGAATAGTCTCTGTCCAGTCTTCTTTGGCAATTTTTGGAATGACATCAAGGAGGACCTTCTTTCCATTTGCAGCATTCATAGAAAATGTCTTCATTACCACCTCCACAGATACCTATTGAGAAAAAAAATGAATAGTCTTTGTCACTCATGACTTCCACACAATAATATTAGCAGGTCAATGATAGAGAAAAAAAGATGAACCAGATTGTAGTTATAACAATGATGATGATGATGATCATGCTGGTGATGATGATGGTGGTGGTGATAATGATTATGATTGTGATAATGATAATGATGATGATAATGATGATGATGTGATGATGATGATGATGATAATAATAATGTGATGATGATGACCACAACCACGACAGCGATGATGGTGTTGATGGTGATTATGATGATGATGGTGGGGGTGACGATGATGATTATGATGACGATGATAGTAATGATGGTGATTATGGTGATGATGATGATGATGATGATGATGGTGATGATGGTGATGATGGTGATGATGGTGATGATGATGATGATGGTGATGATGATGATGATGATGATGATGATGATGATGATGATGATTGTGATGATGGTGGTGATTATGATGATGATGGTGGTGATGGTCAAGGCAACAATGATGGTAATTTTGTTGATGATAATGGTGACGAGGATGGTGGTGGTGATGATGATGATGATGATGATGGTAACGATGGTAGTAATGGGGATGACTGAGATAACATTGACAATGATGTTCATGATGGTGATAATAATGATGATGATGATGATGATGATGGACAATGATGGTGACATAGCTGCCAACATGGGTCAGTGAGAATCAGTAATTATTTTGCTACAAATGAGTAATCTTCACATACGTTTTACATTGAAATGCATGGTGCTTATGTTGCCAAAATTAGTAATCTATACTGGGTTAAAGCCCAAGTACAGTTTTGGTAAAAGCGAATATTTTTATCGCCAAATTTCTTCTTCAAATCTACTTAAAAAGAAACATGATATCATGAACATGTTGTACAAAAGATTGTACGAAAAATTGATAAATTTTGGAAAAGTTATAAC
>BQKZ01004658.1:34279-47333 GCA_036244855.1 Temnopleurus reevesii | reverse complement strand
TTTTGTATTTTAGGAGATATATTGTGCTAAGTACCACGATCCAAAAATGCTCTAGAAAAAGGATACGAATTAATGTGACCCCATCATATAGTTTTTCTAGAGCATTTTAGATCGTGGTACTTTGCAAAATATATCTCTTAAAGTACAAAATTATTTTCTAAACTCTTGGCACGAAATGAAACTATACATTTTAGGCTTTAAATCTTTCTAAAAATAAAATTAATTCACGAAAGAATCACGAAGATATTGCGATTTCAAAATTTGATTGATGAAACGATCACCTTGCCCCATGTTGGAAAATGGCGAAAATTGTGAACAAACTGTGTCATTAATTTGTAGACCCAGTTTTGCACAAGATTTACCGTAAAACTGCTTCTACATAAGATGCAAAATTTACAGTAGTTTGACCACAAAATATCAAGGAATCGAATGGTATGACTTCTAACTTACAAATTTGATGACTTCTGTTCGAAAATTGGAAGGATTCAGATCAGTGTCGCAAGACTCATGTTTCTCTGCAACTGCAAGGCAAATCTACTGATCTTTTGGCAATAATTTAATTGTTTTTGGTCGTTTTGCTAAGAAAATTTCCAATTTAGGCAAATAAACAACCCTCTTCATGTTGGTGATGTCAGATTTGTAATATTTCATCGATTTTGTAGAAATTCATATGATATACAAATTAATATGATGGGCGAATTATTGTGACAGCACCATACATTCTAGATATAGCTCCACATTTCAAAATTGGTATGTTACATGTATTTTATTATTAACCGTATCAGACATCTGAGCCATGTGATTTTTTCACTTTATTGCCCCGTAAAAGACAGAGCGGTCAATAAATTACTTTATTGCACGCTGTCAAATGTCTATGGGATTTTGCGTGTAAACACAGCGGGCAATAAATTCACAGGCGAAATGACCGCGATCTCGCGAGCAACCACTTTTAATTTAATATTGCCATTGGTTTACGTGCATAAATTCAGCGCAGTTTTTGTGCATTGAGCTCGCGATGTGCCTTGTGAACAAACATGGAAGCGCCCGGTTCGAAGAAATTTGCTTCGTTTGATGACAACGAACTCGATGGAATTTTGCAAGATAGGATTGCTGAAAATACTAAGAAGGCAACTAAACAAGCAGCCAATATTCTGAAGGAATATATTGCGTAGAAAAATCTTCAGCTTGATCTGAAAACTGTGGACAAAAAATAGAATTCTACTCAGGGCCATAATTGTTGTGTCTCCCTCAAGGCTAGTCCATATTGTATCATTATCTAATGATAATAAGATTGATAGTTTGGTAAATAAATATGCTTTTCTACAAGGTCTGTATCAATTCCTCTTCACATCCACAGAATCCTTGAAGATGGCACATACACCACGGTCCACCCATCGTCCCTCATCTCGACGCTCCTCAGCTAGGAAATCAAGACAAGAAGGAACAGTCATTCATTTCCAAAACCCGGACATCCCAAGCCTGTTTGTAGAAGATGATCGGGATGAGGATGATGGACCACCGATCCCAACAGTCAACGAGAGGCTTGGTCATCTCAGACCGTCCAGGGAACTACTAGAGTATTACAGACGCAAGATTGCAGAGTTTGATGGAGAACATCAAGATATGCTCAACAAGCTGGATCAGTATAAGACAACGTATGAGCAACAGGTTGGTTGATATTGGTATCTTACTATCTATCATTTTGAAATTTATTAAACTAGAAAATAATCGGCTTGTTTTGGGGTCTATGCAAATGTATGTTTTTGTGTAGCTTTAAATTTTTTTAAGGGTTGTTTTTGTCTTTACCCAACCACTTGGCACAAATGAGATTTTCCATTTTTCAGAAGATTTTCTATTGTTCAGTCATCCATGTTATTGTCTCTGTGGATATGGTACCAGAATATGAAGGGATGATCATCCTACCAAAACATTCTATCCATGATAAAATTTCCATGTTTCACACAATTCATTTTCAAAATTGTAGGACATATTATATATTTACATACTCTGTAGTTTACAATTATTCACGTTTCAGTGGCTTTGAATTTTAATTTGTTCATATTTACTTTCATGTATTGGTAAAATCAGAAGACTTCAAAGTCGTGAACACAATACCGGGTATTTGAAAGCATCTAGGTTTAAACAAGATGGATAAATAAGTACACCAGGGTTTGAATCATTAATGGCTTTTATCGTGTATGCAAATTATTATCATGACACTAACTATTATGACGGTTGACCACTTCCCATTCCAGCACAAAATGCAGTGGGAAGTACGTCAGAGAGAAGAGGAGATAGCCGAGTTGCAGAAGGCTCTTAGCGACATGCAGGTGTATCTCTTCCAAGAAAGAGAACAAGTTCTGAGACTATATGCAGAGAATGATAGATTAATGACATTATTATACATGGGCATATTATTATCACTCACTAATTATGATCATTTCCCTTTCCAGCACAAAATGCAGTGGGAAGTACGTCAGAGAGAAGAGGAGATAGCCGAGTTGCAGAAGGCTCTTACCGACATGCAGGTGTATCTCTTCCAAGAAAGAGAACAAGTTCTGAGACTATATGCAGAGAATGATAGATTGAAGATCAGGGATCTAGAAGATAGAAAAAGGTAGTTGTTTATTTTAACCATCTGCATGATTCACCACATGTTTCCCCTTTTGTAATTCAAACAGGGACCATTGATGAAAGAATAAAGTTAGGACTTGAAAATCTACATACATTTAAAGTGTTGAAGCATGAAGCATCCACTACATGATGTATAGCTTTACTCTAGTTTATCCTAAAGGCAACAATTTTCATCTTGCATATTCAACATCTAATCCAGTATTTAGTTATTTACCCAATATTTCCTTTTTCCTCAGAAAGATGATATTTTATATGTTAGAGAGAATGAAAATTATCTGTATGTTGAGTTTCATTATTCATAATTACCATCTAGTGAAAATAATTTTTGTTGCTTTTACTTTTACCTTCATTGATGGCAATTTTGTCAATAAAGAAATTATCTGCATGTTGTCTGAAATTCTTCATAAATTCTGTCCATTGAGAGAATTTTTAATTGTTTTATAAATTATATAATTTTACCTTCATTGATGGCAATACATCCATTTATGAGATAATTTAATAATGTCTTTCGTCAATTTGCCAAATCGATTCTTTTTATGTAGGATACAGCATCTGCTTGCTCTAAATGGTCCAGGGGAACCTGAAGTGACATACTTCCACAAAGAACCACCTGCTAAAGCAGTAGTTAGACAGCACCACCCAGCCAAGAGATACCCCTATTCTGAAGGTCAGTATGTTAGGAAGTTCAATTTATTATTTAGATCAGCTTTTTTTGATGGTCAGTTATTAGTCGGGGTGTTGCTAGAAAGGTGTGATCAATAGCAAACTTAGGGGTGTTGTTCTAAAGTTGCAATTAATTGCAAGTTGCAGTTGATCGCAATGTGCCAATCAAATTCATTGTTTTATACATATCTTGTTAGAAGTGCATGTCATGGACAACACCTCCTTAGCCCATCAGCATGATCCATGTTGTTATATAGCAGACGATGTGCAAATCTAAATGCATTTTACAATTTACAGCTGATTTGCAATTGATTGCAACCTTCTAACAAAACTCCCTTAGATAGGTCAATATATTGCTAAAATCAATTTATTCTCATGGTCAGTGTAGTGGACAGATCAATGCGTTTTCTAGGTCAGTTCATTTAGAACATTAGGTATTCATATATTGACATAATGTATTGCCCCATGGATTCATTTGTATCTCTAAAAAATCAAGTAAACTTCAACTTCGCCTGTTACAATCTTGCGAATTTAAATAATACTTGAATTTTTGATTAATTTGATATTATTAACATTCTTCATAATGAAACCAATGTGTATTTCTTCTGACTAGATGAAAGGCTTGGTCTAAGATCTGCCATGCCCCTACAGAGCAGTTCAGCTGCTAATGTCAAGGCATCATCATCATCAAGACCAGCTTCTGCTAGAACTGCAAAGAAATCCATTATTTGTGAGTAGATTTCCTTGAATTCCTCATATTGAAATCTCATTGCCCTTTTGCCTCTCTCCTTTGGGAAGTATGTTTCACATATTGATTCAATTCATTCAAATGATTTTTTACCTTCTCATTTCAGTTTTGTTGTAAAATCATTTGATATGTTAGATAAAATAAAATCAGACGATTTATGATTGCAGATTTACCTAAATTGCTCGAGGGTATAATTTATTTCGCAATGTACTATGGTGAAAAAGGGAATTCATGATTACTCTTGCAAAAGAAGAACCAGGTATGCACAAATATTAATGGAAATTGTAACCACACTTGCAAAATGTGTTCTCTTGTAGAACCATCAGCTAATGAACATGTTTTCTTTGCAATAATGATGTGAAAAGAAAGCTCAAATACAATACCTTTTATTTTATAATATAGGTAAGAAGAAGAGCGATGAGAATGCGGATGCAAAGGGAAAGCAAGACGTTGAAGTTCTACTGCTGCAGATTGAGGCCTTACAGAGTCAGATGTCTGAGCAGGCCAGAGTTTCCAAGGAACAGGTAATCTTTTTTTTTTGTCTTTCAACAAAGATTTTATTGCAATCATTCATAAACAGAAGCAAATCATAAATGAATACAAAACAAATGTACACTGTATGTTGTGGCACAAATACAGGTAATCTATATTAGCCCAAGAAATGGATTATGGGGGGCAGATCAGTTTAGGGAGTTTGTTTTGTGTATCCAAATTATTGTTACTGCGATTAGTTCAGAACCATTGAATAGACTTTTACCAAATTAGGCTCTAGGGTAAAAAAACAACTCATCATAAATTACCCAAGTTACCTTGTTACTATAACAATTTCAGCTCAAGTGTGTATAAGTATGTTACGATGAATAGTGATCAAAGGTTAGAGGTCACTAAAGGCCTGGGCATACCACACACTGCACGGCATCACGCGATATCTTCTGTGTGCTTAACCAATTGTTGCATGGAGGAGCGTGCTGGCCAATAACAACCAAGATATCGCGTAAAAACCGTGCCATGTTTGGTGTGCCCGGTCGTAAGTCATATGAAAAAAAAAAACAATAATATGAGCTTTTTATTGCTAAACTTCATAAGCATAGATTTTGATTAAAAAATCTAGGTTTTGATAACTTGGCACAAGGTAGCTCTCATGGATAGACTGATTAGATTTTGAGCTTCAAATGTCAGAGGTTACATAGCTTTAGTATAATCAGTGCAGGGCTGAATCAGTGTACGGCTTATCTCTCTCTATAGTTAGTTGCACAGAAAAAGATAAAAGACAGGTATAGGTGTGTAATAATCATTGTTTGGTGAATTTCTCTCTATAGGTAGCTGCACTGATAGAAGACAGAAGAGTGAGGATGGAAGAAATGCAGACAGTGGTAGAAAGAGATCAGAGTAAAGTCCAAGCTCTTGAAGAAAGGTAAGTTTATTATTCCTTTACAATTTATTGTACAAAAATATATATAAATTCATGATTTTGTATTCCAGTCATTCGCTGAAAAGAGTTTGTATATTGTGACTAATTACATATCTTCCTCTCATCAGTTATAAATAGAAATGTTTATAAAATCACAGTCAGAAAATACAGTTTTATATTCTCTCAAATATCACTCTATTGTCCTAAATCATGCTATTGTACATTAATTTGTGCATTTTTTTATCTTTTATAATGAAGTTCTTTTCTTGTTGCCTTTGTCTCTGCTTTGTTAATTTCCCGCCATTCTAATTTTCCTCAAAATTGCACTGAAATTCTCAAAGCAGTGCTGAAAATTGACACATCAACAATTTTAATCTACAACTAAAGAGAGACAAAGTAATACACACATTATTAGCGAAATTAACATTTCTGGGGCCTGTAACATAAAAAGATGCATTTAAACTAATGATGAATATTAATTGTAAGTCTGTGGCGAAATGTGTACCAAAAAGATACATTTAATAGCAAAAAGTAATGTATCTCTTCATGTTACAGACCGCAAATATATCATCAGCATAAATTTACTTTTAAGCATCTTAATTTTAAGACTTTGGTGTGAGTTTAGCTCAATTTTACAAGTATTAATAGTCTGCTGTTGGCAGAACCAGAAATAATCTATGAACATATTATCCTCATGCAGACTGCATCAAACACAGAACCTGCTGTATGACAGCACACGAGACTACCTCCAGCTGAAGTATGAGAGCCGAGCAGAGGAGAAGGGATGGATGGGGGAGAAAGATCGGCTCCTGCAGGAGCTTGATAGATGTAAGGAGCAGCTGAATGTCTCCAAAGAGGATGTTCTCCATGTTTCCGATCATGCTCTGGAGCAGAGACAGGCACAGACTATAGAGATTGAGGTGAGAAGGACTGATCACACTTTTGATTTACAGAAAAGACATTAATTTAGTGTAAATATCAGTTGACGACCTGTTTGACTTGAACACTGAGAACTTCTTAAACTATTTATTATACTTGTTTGAATGTTAGGTGACTGATATAATTTTGTGATTTTCTTGGTAGTCATGAATGTAAACTAATGATGATTAAGAGAAATATTGTGGTAATGCCCTCTACTGAGAGAAAAAAGATTAAACCAAATTTGTCACCTCCCTCTATTTTTTTTCCAACTGATTTCTTACCTTGTCTTTGTCTAATTTTCACTCACCTCTTGCTGTTTCTCTACACTCTATCCTCCTCCATCTCCTCCATCCCATTTATTTATCCCATGCTCCCTTTTCCTCTCTAACCTTTTTGTACCATCTCACTCTCCCACTCTTCTCACCTTTCCTGGTCCCTCTTTGCCTCCACTCTTTTATTCCTCCCTCTCCTAATTCTCTCCAGTTCAGTTTTCTCTTTATGTTATATACTCATTGTGTTCTCGCTCTGTAATATTTTAGTATTTTAGTCTGTTGTAAATTGTACAAGATTCAGTTGAAAGTAGGATCTTTGCAATCTGTCTTTATACCTAATTGAGTATACTTTCTCTAAAACATTATCTTGCATCATTCTCCCTTCTCTCTGGTTGATCTATGTCATGATGAAGGCATTAGAGAACCAGCTGCAGCAAGCCCAGAAGCTGAGTGATATGTACAGAGAGCAGGTGATCACATTAGAATCTGAGTTAGCAGCTATCAGGGAGAAAGAAGATGTTAGTAAAGAGGCTTTCAAGGTAAGCTTTTGATACCCATGGCTCATGCAGAACTTCCAACTGTTCAGGAATATCAATAAGATGTGTCCTTATTCCAATTGAGTCCTTCTTTCCCAATTGAAGGGCAAGAGTTAAATTTTCAGTACAGTGGTTTGTCTTCCCAGAAAACATTTGGTTCATCTGTTTTAATATTTACGTTTTGATTCTTTATCTGATAAATTTTCCGTTATGGTTGGCATTTCTTGGTCATCTCACTGTATGTCATTGATCATACCTTTTTTTTTTATAGCCCTTTCATACCCAATATCTCTCATACTGTTTTCAGGTTTAGCTACTGTATACAAGGAAAGGCGTTTGATAATGAAGATAGTGTAAATTAATCAAGCCTACTTTATTCAACTCATAAATATCTTGTTCTGAATGAGCATTCTGAAAAGTTGTAAACAGTCTGAAGTTGCAGCCATCCATTTTCTATCAAAATTATTTTTCTGTATAACAAGTGAGTTCAGGGATGGCTCCGGATATATGTCTATTATTCAACAAAGCGCTATGGCACTCTTTGTTTTTAGCGCTGTAGAATTAATCTATATTATTATTATTTTGAATATTGAATTGGTTTCTAGAGTAAAACAAAATATACAAATATTAAAACAATGTTTGCTGATGTTGTGAAAAAGAAGTATGAAATGGAAAAAAAATAAAAGAAAAGTTATATATTGAAATGTCAAAGTGGAGTTCCATCGTCAATGATTTATATACTAGGTGAATATTATGCTTTGTTATTTGATGTTGTAGATATATTTATTATTTTGATGATTTGAATAAAGTTTATATATATAACAAAAAATTATCATTCACTTTCAGGGTCGTACAGAGAAACTAAGCAGACGATTACAGCTAATGAATCAGAGATATGAAGCGCTAGAGAAGAGACGAAACCTGGAAGTCGAGGGGTTCAAGAACGACATCAAGACGCTTAGAAGTAGACTCAAAGATGTCGAAAAGCAGCTATTCAAGGTGAGAACTTAATCGTTATTTGGAAAGTCTTGTTCAAATATGATATATAAATCCTTTAAAAGATAATCTCTCATTGAGAACTAAACTGTTATTTGGAAAGCCTTGCTCAACTATGATACATAAACCCTTTTAAAGATAATCTCTCATTGTATTAAGAGCACAAGAAATAAATATACTGAATTGAACAATCGAACATACTGAGTGCTCAAAACATGGAAGAATATTACCTGCTAAAACGACCATTCTGCAGGAAAATGTTTGATTGATCAAAATTCAATCTGGCTTATCAAGAGCTGCACTGGGCGGTGTTTCACCAAGATAGGAAAGTCTTAAGAATGACTTTCTGCATGAATTGTGCCGAATGATCGAGAATCTTACGCGTATTTAACGTACACCAGTATTTCTTAAAGTCGTGTGTATATAACTTTAAGAACGACTTGATTAAACACCACGCTGGAATAGTTTTTTACAAAGCTCTAGAGGGGGCAAGCTATTGTCCTCGAGCAGTAGCGTGCCCCTCCAAAATTTTGATTGAAGAAATTATTCCGACGCCACTGCCCATTGATTTCTTTTCTGGATTCTAAACTCTTGACCATCATCTTTTGTTCACTCTGTACTATTGATTTATCTGTATTTCTAATTTTATAAATCTGTGAGTAATCATTCTGTATTTGATTCCTCTGTCTTGTTTATACCTTGTGTATATGATTCATCGAGTTGTTTATAATAATCTGGATTTTTAATCATACCATTAAATATCCTCTTTGATTTGACCTCAGGTAACCCTTGGATTTGGTGAGGATGGTGATATGAGGATGCTCCGCGATGTACATACAACGGCCAAGAAATCTAAAGCTATGCAGGGTGAACTTCACAGACTTAAAGCTATGATCTATGGTATGGAGAACGATATCAGAAGATTGTGATGGACGTGTGAAATGTACTTTAAAGACTTGAAGCCATGATTTATGATCTGTCGAACTGAGAATGATATCAGAACATTATATAAAGGCGGGGCGGCATGACATTCAGAGGGCATGGCAAACTGGCGGCTGCCATTTTGACGAACAGAAAAATCACAGCATTTTTAACCTGGAATAGCGAGCGAGCAAGTTTTATTTTGCTAGCGCGCAGCTCGGCAATTGCATACGTATGCGTTTCGCACATTTTTTGAAGAATCATAGCTGAAGAGGGGAGGAATCAAAGTTATATGTGACGACAACATGGATTGGAATTTCGTACAAAGTGTTCCGAGTGTCTGAGCTTGGCAAGGTGTGTAAGCAAGGAAATTTTAAAATATCGTTCTTGCCAATACGCAACACGTTGTCCGTGTGCTTGCAGCCGGAAGTGATGTCGATCATGACGCCCTGACTTTTAAGGAAAACTTCTCATACTCAAAGCTATAATATATGGGGCCTGTAACATAAACGATGCAATTGAACTTACAATAAATATTTATTGTAAGTCTATCGCAAAATGTGTACCAAAGAGATGCAATTAATTGCAAGATTAATTGCATCTCTTTTATGTTACGGGTCCATGGTATGGAGAAGGATATCAGAAGCATATGATGGATGTTTTGTAAAGGGGATTTCAAAGACTCAAAGCTATGTTCTATTTATTTGTGAGAATGATAACAGATTATTCTATGATCTATGGAAATATCATGAACAACAACCAAATATCTCTTGGTGCATAAAAGAGATGCAATTAATCTTGCAATTAATTGCATCTCTTTGCTACACGTTTTGCCATAGACTTACAATAAATATTTATTGTAAGTTTAATTGCATCTTTTATGTTACAGGCCCCAGGGTAGATAGCACTGGTCAACAAAATTTTACTTTTTGAAAGTTTTCTGCGATTTTTTAGCTGATTTAGGGTGAATCTGATGCGCTGAATTAAAAAATCACATTGGTTTAGTCCAATCAGGTCAAGTTTTCGAGCTATCCCCACATGTTGTTTTTTACGTTTTGTTCACATGTACACATGTGTAGATCCCTTTTGGAAGGTGTTGATGGAATAAAATGACATGGCAGATGAATATTTTGGTTCGAAATGATTATACTGATAGGAAGAAATATTAAAGTCATATTATAATGGGTAATTTTACTGAAAATGGCTCAGTTTGAAGCCATGAAACCTCAAAATCCTATAAAAATTCGGATGAGGAACTCATATGGTTATTTTTTCAAAATTAAAGGGTTAGACCAGCCAAAATATTTATTTATGAACAGCAGAACATAAATCTAGTAAAAAAAGACCCAAAAAGTTTAAGGAAAATTTGAGAGGTAAAGAGAAAATGCAGAATTTTTAATAATATAAAAAGTGATGAAAATAATGCCAAAATCACTATACAAATATCCACATTTGGTGACACTGGTGATAAGATAATGGCTCGTTCACCATTTATCCTTTATCCATGGATGAGAATAAATACCTATAATTAAAAAAAAACTCAGAATGTTCAGATTTTTAAAGAAATTTAACAAACATTTTAATATTTCCATTTTTATGAAACTGAATAATATTTCATGTACTAAAACAATTGAATTTCATAAGATTTTATCATTTTAATTAATAGATTGTCATAAATATAAATATATATATTCACAATTTTCTTATATAAACATGATAACATGGTACATCTGGTAATAAAAGGTGTCACGGAAGTTGCCAATTGGTCTATAATGGTGTTTATTATTTTCATCATTTTTTAAATTAAAAATTCATAATTTTCACAAATTCTGTTTGTTTTTCCTCAAACTTTTTTTGTTTTGTTTATCTAATTCATATTCTTATGTTGAAAAATAAGTATTTTGGCTGGTCTTCCAGTTCAGTTTTTGTCCAATAACTTTATACTTTGCCCCATCCAATTTTTTGAGGATTCTAAGGTTTCACAGCTTCAAACTGAGGGATTTTCAACATAATTACCAGAAAATATTGGACCTGAATATTTATTGCCATTAGTATAATCATTTCTAACAAAAATATCATATTTCCATGACATTTCAGCCCACCAAACCCTTTAAAAGTGCTCCACACATGCATTCAAGTGTGCAAAACATAAAAAACAACATGTGGGGATAGCTCGGAAACTTGACCTGATTGAGCAAAACCAATGTGATTTTGGGATTCAGCACCTCAGATTTACCATATATCAGCTGAAAAATCACAGACAACAAATTTGCTGTTGAACAGTGTAGTCTGGAAGACCTGACCACAATCAGAATCTGAATAATTGTCAGTGTATCTAAAGTTTTCCTGCTCACTGTCAGAGTATCCCTTTACAAGCCATATATATCTGGAATGTTTTTTTTTTTCTAATTAAGTATTTCAATGCCTTGACTAAAAATTTGAGGGAGTTATTTTTTTTTCTAAAAAAGGTATGCAATCATAGTATAAGAAATCCCTCCCTTCCCCCTCTGAAAAGAAAGAAAAGATATCGGTTTGGAAGTGTTTATTCTGGACAACACTTTTTGAGGAGTATTTTTTTGTGTGTTTGCCAATGTAAAAGTTTGATTACCCTTTAATATGTGTAAACTTGGTCAAGCAAATCTCATAAAGTAAAAGCTATCTGAGAGAGGTATACTAAATTTACAAATGTTGGCAAAAATGAATTCTTTGATGAAAATAAAACAAATAATCTTTATACTCTACCCTTACTTGAATTTCCTGATACAACAAGGTTATTTAACTTCTCAACTTTCGTACGTCCTTTTTTCCCCCTGGAATTTGCATTACTATTTTCCATTAGAGTTTCATTCACATTTTTAGATAAAAATTGTTCATTCAGCATTGTACAATTGTAGATATTGTACATTGTATATTTTTGTATTTTAAAGAAAAGATGTTACATATTGTACAAATGTCTATATATATTTTAATGCATATAATATTTCATACCCACCAAATGTTCTGATTTTCCTTGGTAAGTCATAGAGGGTGTTGATATAAAGCTGCAGTTCATTGCAAGTTACACTTTACCAGCAATGCACCAATCAAAATAATTGTTTCATGCATATCTTGTAAGAAGCACAGACAGGTTTCAATTTGAAACTGATTTGCAGATACTTTGCAACCAATTTCAACTTTCAAGCCACCTTAGACTTGTTTAAGTTTTAGGTAGTAAGGCAAGCAATAAGCAATGCGAGTCAACATAATGATTAGAAAAGAGCACCTCCATGACATTTTATTTTTTTATGGCTGAACAAATGTGTTCCTGTTGAAGAATCTTTTCTACTTTCACTCTTACTGAGCTGCCGCTCTACAGGATTTTTTCTTTGTCTCAGATGTTCTTTAAATGGGAGTACAAAGGAAAATTGAAATTTCATCTGAGATAAATATATGCCAATTATAGGTAAACCATTTTCATTGTACATGTTTGTTGATTACCATGCAACCCATACTTGCAATGTGAATAACAGCCATCTCCTTGTAAAATCTGGATACTTGGAGGCTATCATATTATCACTGTTTCGAACAAATGTTTGTTGAAATAAATATCTTATGTCTTAAACATGATCCTGGTCTTCCTTTTAGTGTTGCTTTAGCAGTTCTATACCATGTTTGGTCTTCTTCCTTTTGGATAAATTTGTTAACTGACCTATAAGAGACTCACCCAGGCATTGGTATAGGCATATTTTGTTTAGTTTGTTTTATCTTACATTATTCGATAACAATTTAGCTGTCCTATTTTTCTTTCTGAATCATTTTTGTTTGCATGTTTGGCTTTCTGCTCTATATCAGAGGTTTCAACCATTTCGGAGTATATATGAGGCAAAATCAAAATGTGAATTACAAAACGGCTGGATGAAAGTGAGGGGGAAAAGAGACAGCAATAGTCGGTAGGCTGCAGCCTCCCCCCCCC
>BQKZ01004658.1:19535-31730 GCA_036244855.1 Temnopleurus reevesii | reverse complement strand
GGGGGTTAGGGGTGGCGCCAGTATCTCGACATCACTGGGTAGGGTGCGATAAGCCAACTCAAGAGTCAAGCTCCCTGGTCCGCCCATGCATGGTAAGGAAAGGCAAGGTGCATGGCAAAACACGAGTATATGTACTCTATCCCCTCCCCAATAGATGCATTGTTCGACCCCTACATTTCAAAGCATCCGATTCATTATCCATTAGGGGCCAGTTGCACGAATTAGTCTTAACTATCCTCTTCATGCTACGGCGTCTTAAGTTCTTGTACCACCCTCTTAATATAGTCGTATCAACGCTTATATTGTCTATGATACGAGGGTGGCACAAGAAGTCAAGACGCTTAGCAAGAAGAAGATAGCTAAGACCATTTCGAACAATCG
Organism: Temnopleurus reevesii; assembly: GCA_036244855.1. NCBI lineage: Eukaryota > Metazoa > Echinodermata > Echinoidea > Temnopleuroida > Temnopleuridae > Temnopleurus > Temnopleurus reevesii. The sequence goes on along the minus strand of BQKZ01004658.1, from coordinate 31,349 downwards.
GCCCCAGGGGCGTTATCATCACACTCTCTAGTCAAATATAATTATCAAAGGACGAAGTCAAGGTGGTTGACCGTCTTTCTTTAGAATTCGGGATGCCCAATTGTATTGTTTGACTCCATGATCCATGTGCAACTTTATGTGTCCGAGATTACTTTGCGCTCATTTGCATTTTATTAATTGTTGTTGTTTATTGTAGTTCTATTGCATTTATATCCCTTTGCCTACAGGCCATCTCCCCCATCTGACGGAATTCTACACTTTTCGCTGGCAAGGATAGTTCATGAATATAAGCTATTTCGGTGGAATATTATTAGACCAGTTTGACCAGCCCCTCCCATATATCCACTGTCTGTTCTGAAAAAGTTGTAACCAAATTTGTCACACCTCGTTACACCCTAGTTCTCCACTGCGCATGCCCCTCTCAACCAAAACATAGAGCAGGCAGCTCATCGGGCTACTACACATATAGGCGCACGTACAAATTGCATACAGACAGACGATTAATTCAATAGTGCGACGTTGTTCAATCATGGCCACTGCCAGTTCGATGCAATCCATATTTGACTGGCGGAAAAACATCACTTGCAGGTATGTTTATGTGATCATTTTTTTCCTTTTCAAGCCTAGATGTTTATTAGTCTGTAGTATGGCCAACTGGTATTAGCTGGTCTTTCTTTTCATTTTAAATCGATGTTTAGCAGTCAACAAAATTGAATGAGTCGTGTTGTGAAGTTGTGTTGTGTATTTTGGCATTGCACTTTTGCAGATCAGAGTTCAATGAAATAAATTTTGCCAGGATTGTTTACCATTTTTGTAATTTCCGGGGGCTCGTAAGAAATCAATTCGTACCAGATTCAGAGCTTACTGATAATATTGAAATGCTGGTTATGTAGGCATTTGTGTATTTCATGCCATATTTTATTTAAAAAAACCAAACTAATAATAATATAAAATAATCACAAAATCAGGATAATTAACAACATGATGAAACTGAGTTAGAATTAAGAGAGGCCCTGGCAGGGAAGGTGCTTGGGTAAATAATGCGCTTTCATATCCACCCGTGCACAGCATGTGCGGCAAAATTATCGAGATGCCCCGTTCTTTAAACGTCCCTTCATGTGTACACTGTAAACCTGCGGCAGTGCAGGCTGGATACGAAAGTGCATTAGTGCCTGTGTTTGTATATACGTTCCTTGACATTGTCGTGAAATAGTCCATCCCTCTATATAGACTTGCCTTTTAGTCAGCGGAGGTGGACTCATTAAATTTCCATAGACTTTGTACAGAAAAGAGACGCACGCGGGACTAGAAAGGTGACTTATTTCACGAGAGGGCCTGTGCCTTATAAATGGTTGTTTCAAATGCAAAGCATGCTGGGATATCTTTCTAGTACACTCTTAATTTTGTCATGTTCTTTGAAAAATCACTCTGTTCTAGAAAGATATCCCATCGTGCTCTGTGTTTCCTTATTTGTAACGTTAATAAAATTTTATGTTTGGGTCAGCAAGATGTCCGTTAAATCTGATACGAGCAAAGGTTTGTGACACTATTAAGGAAATATGCATGCATGTTCAAGCGCAGCGCTCATGGCAAATGTGAATTGTATGAAATGATGATGAGATCTAAAAACATTTTAGTTTATTTTCATAATTATAAAAGGCTGAAATAGGTTGGCAAGGTTCTTGATTCTGAAAAAATAAAATGAAGAATCTGATACCTTACTAACAACGTGAAGATGGATGTTCATTTGCCCAAATTCGTAATTTTCTTAATGAATGGCCAAGGAATAATGAAACTATCTCTGAAAGAGCAGGAGCTTTGTTTCCTTTGCAGAAAAATATGGTTCTCCCAAGTTGAAATATTGAAGTTCAATTGTTACTATTTGGAAGATATACTATTGGCAAGAAACAAGCGTAAATTTGAATATATTAATAAACCAGCCTATTGAGGCATCTGAGTCAACCCTTATTTCTTAGAAGAAAAATCTTTGGAAGACAGGTACATACATTCTTCTTTTTTCATAAATGTCTAGATAATAAAATGTTTTTTTTTTGTATGCATGTCTTTGCCAATAATGCATGTATTTTGTAACAAATCATGTTTAGCCCTTATACTAAATTAGACCCCAAAATCAAATTTTGACAACTGTATGTATAGTGAAAGGGGAGTTGTCCACTTCTATGGATGCCCTAGATTCTGTAAAACTTGACAACTTACGGATCTCATCAGCAGGCATCATTGAAACTTTGAATATTCACAATTTTTTTAAATCTGATTGTCAAATTGTATTTTTCACAGTTTGTGCATCGATTTTTCTTTATTCATTGATATAATAAATTGCGGGTGGGTTAATTCCACTGTAAAAGGATCTACTCCCCAGACTTCCCAACCACTCCTGGAAATGGAATATACATATTTCACCTGGAGTCTAGGGACCTTGAAAATGAAATATAAGGTGCATCAAAGGAGCTCTAGGTTAGCCCTTGGTGACTTTGTACATCCCCAAATTCAGTGGTTCCAAAATACTGCATGTAGTAACCCTGAAGTGGGGTAGACTAGGGAATCGACTTGACGTCTGTCAATACCCCATAAGTACATTCTTGGAAAATAAGTACACTCTCTGTAAATAATCTAGATTGTCTTCTAAAGCTCTTAAACATTATTTGCAGAATTCATCTTTCCTGCAGCTGTAAAACTAGGAAATAACCTTTCACTTCAAAAAGTTGACATCAAGTCCAATACTGCTGTCAAATCTGCAATGTAGCAGTGTCAGATGAAACTGTATAATTCTAAATCTTCAACTCCACAAGTAATACCATCAGGGACTGAACCTGCAAAATTGAAGGGGAGCTACTGTATAATAGCTCTCGTGGAGGCTCTCAAGGTGAAATTTAGGGGAGCTAAATTGGACCTTGCTTCATGTAGGAAGATTGGGGCTACAAAAGCATTTCAAATTTCAGTTGACAGTTGATTTATTAAGCAGCTAGAAAACCAACTCTGGAGGCCCCAATCCAAACTTGATTTGACTATGACTATAACTATAAGATAAGNTTTTCCATATTTTTCAAACCCATCAACAAATAATTTGTCATCACTGGGTTTTGTCATGTGCAACCTTTGTTTTTATTGTAAAAGTAATCAATTTGATTGGGTGATTGATCAACAGGTTTTGTAAAAACATGTGCAATGTAAAAAAAACAAAAAAAAAAACAAAACAATTTTACATGGGTATATTTTCCCCTATCGCGTGTACAAATGCTTCTACCTTGGAGTAATTCATTGCTACTTGATTCTAAATTACCTCTGTCCCACTTGTGATGATACGTTTGGGTCCATGGACGAGTGGATCATTATGGCTAATCCACGATATGTATCACCTTGGTGGAGGAGGTTCATAGTCATATGAGGGTCAAATGTGCACCAGTCATCCTTGGCTTCAATATACTGTTTCAACAAGCTAATTTCCTAAGTAGTGTTTGTACTGTATTCAAGAGTTCCCATGTACAGTATGAGAAACATACAAATCTATATTATACCGTGTTTAAACTTTGTCATGTTATGCATGTATGATGAATATTTTTGTATTGGTCATGAGGCAATCAATCAATGTTAAAAAAGACCACTTCTGCCAAAATATAATTTAGCATTTTTTTTTTCTTCTCAAGTATAGCTAGGCTCGATTGTGTGTAAACTCAATATGATACAATGAATATTGGATGAGTGAACACATGTCGATTGGAAAAGTTAACAAGGATTCTGTTTAGCGTGGAGAAGAAGCAGAAAATATGCAAATTGTGTTCCAGATGCGTGATTAATCTGTTTTTAATTTTGTTTAATAGTTTATCAATAGACAGAACCTATAAATTATAACATGTAATATCAATATAGTTTTTCACTTTGATATGCTGACTTCATGACTTCTATCTACAACTGTATACTCCCATTTTCCCCATGTGAGTGCTGAGATTGTTCTCCAATGTATGAATGCTAATCCTGTATATCCTTTTTGTTTCATTATCAGATACTTTTTGCATGGCCTGTGCAAGGAGGGCGATGGGTGCCCCTATGCACACAACACATCTCGGTCAGTGATTAACAATGTTTGCAGATACTACCTCCAAGGGAAATGCCAATATGGAGCCAGTTGCAAGTAAGAACAAGATTATTGACTTCTTTGACATTGAAAAACAAAATAGCAAAAACATCTATCTGCTGTGATAATATTCTTGGATTTTCCTTCTGATGAATCAGATATTTTTTTTATCCCGGGGATGCCAAAGATGTTGCATATATCCAACACTGCATAGTTCTCACCTATAAGAAATTAGAAAAAGGAAGGCTGAAAAGAAAGAAAATTCAACAAGTGATGCACCAGATAAATTAGGTCATTTTTCAAAAGAAAAATGACAATTAGTGCAAGATAAGGTGATAGCCCACTATTTCTTTTACCCATAGTCTATTTTTCAGATAGGTTACAATTTAGGGTGATGCTCTGCCAAATCCCGGAACAAGCGGTACGAGCACCATCTGTGTTTCTTATGCCCCAGTCATATAGGAGCCAGGAAGCAACACAATTCAACATGTTCGGAGGCAGTTAACTGTTTTGTTAGGAGGCAGTTAACTGTTTTGTTAGGAGGCAGTTAAGTGTATTATATGGTGATGCTTCCAGGCTTTGATTTGACTTGGGCAATAAGAGATCCCAGAGAGATGACCAATGTATGGTATTTCCTACAGGATAGAAAAAAGAAAAATGTGCTGAACTACAGTATGCATTCTGTAAAGTTAGAATTTTGCTCATATTGAATACATAATTTATTAATTTATATTATTATTTTATTTGACTGTGTTACAATATTGATGAGTCAGATTGATACAGCTATTATCGATACAGTTATATTATTAAAAAAAATATATAGACCTATATGTTTACCATTTAATTCAAATCATCATGTGTACTTTATATGTCCATCCAGGTGTTATCCTTGACATGCTAGTGTATGTATTTCCCTTTTGTGAACCATTGTAGCCTTCCTAATCCTAATTCCATACAAACAATGTGTTGTTGTACAAGGCTACACGTACATGACTAATAGCATTCAGTTATATGACTGTTTCTAGCTTCAATTTTTGTCCTCTCTCTATTAAAAGGGATTTTAACTTGGAACCTCAAACTGCCCATTCTTTGAACACTTTTGTTTACTGGTATTCAAAATTGATGTATACTTTCTAAATAACTACGTTCTTGACAATCGGAAAGTTTGTCAGATTCAGTGTAGCAAGAAATTAGAAAAGTCCCTTGGGTTCCTAAACATTTTTGGTTGAATTGTTTACACTGATTGTTAACTTTCTTTATTGGGAAGAAATTATGAATTTGTATCACTACAATAAATGATCATACTAGTAAAGGATGACTTTAAAAGCATGATTTTTTTCTCTTGACTTTTGTTTTTGTCAGATTAATATTTAAATTCTATGGGATGATTAGGATGTAGTGCAAGGTAGTCTTGATGGCAACACGACTATTAATGTGCCCCAAAGTCAGGTGGTCGCGTGCATGTATGTACATGATAAAATTACTGATATTGTTTTTTTTGTACAGGTTCCAGCATGTGGCCCCAACAAACAGCTTGCCCCAGAAGACTCTGTCACCTGCTCCTGTTCCTGTGTCAATGAAAGGGCAGAGTATTGAGAGTCAGCTGACAACGCTAAGTTTGAACGGGGAGAAGACATCCATAGATACTAATGCTAAGCAGAGTCCGGTTAGCAAGTATTCTATGAAGGATCTGCTTCATGCTAAAGAGTTTGTCCCAGGTCAGCCGTTCCAGGGCACTTGTAAGTTTGATTTGTTTCTATTCAATTGCATTCATCATTTTGTGTTAATTCAGATTCACATTGTGAGCTGACAGTATGTTTATCCTTTTTTCGTTTCAAAGCCTTTGATTAAATTTCAAGAAGGAATAAGAACTAGTGTCTTGAGAATACTAAATATTCTTTTTCATTTAGTTAACAAAATCAGTGAAGTCAACATGATAGCATTACAGTTTGCAACTAGCTTAAAATTACTGGGTTCTAATCTTTATCATCTCTGAACTTATTTTTCTTTGTATTTTGCTTGAAAAGATTTGAGAGCAGTATTGTACTTACTTAGGACAGAAATTTATAGTTATTAAAAATATGTATACAGGATCATTGCATTTACTCCGATCGCCTGCAAATATGAAAATTTACCAACATTTTTCCCAATCAAAATGATTTTTAAAAACTTCTTTTGATTTTGCCTGTGATAGCTAAATTCCTACTGTAATGGGTGGATTATTTATTCATAAGTTCAGTTCTGTATTTTCCATCAATTTATATTGTATGTAGTTCATATTTCCCCTTGTATCCGCAACCGCTTCTCTTTTACACTATTGGGGTTGTTTCAAAGTTGCAATTGATGGCAAGTTGCAGTTGATCAGATCGTGCCAATCAAAATCAGTGTTTCATGCGCGTCTTGTTTAATTTCTTATACTGTGCGTGAATGAAAATATGCGTAACAATTTGTAAAGTTGCAGTTGATTTGCAGTTGATTTTGAACAACACCCCCTATGAATGGTAAGCCATAATGATCAATATCTCCATGTATCCTATCTTCACCACACAGTGCCACCCAGCTACAGCGAGACAGCCAAGAAGAACGGTGAGAGTGGTGCCCTTACGATATCCTCTGAGGAGCCTCCGAAGACCAGTCAACAGGGTATCCTGTGCCCATATGCTGTCAAGGGTATCTGTCGGTATGGGGCCAAGTGTGTCTACATGCATGGCGAGATATGTGACTTGTGTGGAGAAGCCTGTCTGCTGCCCTTTGATTCGGAACAGAAGAGTACACATAGAGAGGTGAGAAAATAATATTTTGTTTTAGTTTATTCATTTCTGATACTTTTTAGAGCCAATTTGTGATTTCCTGTATGATGAACTAAAAGGGGCTCAATATTTACAGTTGACCCAGAGAAGCCAAATGTGGGTGTTATATAGGTGTAATTGTTGCCACCGTTTGCATACCAGAAACTAATAAGAAAAGTAGCTGTCAACCTACAGGAAATTAGATCCATTCACTTGCATATTATGAGATATTGCATATTGCATATTATGAGATTAGTTCCAGTTTTGAGGAATTGTCACTTGACGCAGAATTTGTAAGAACATTGCAGATTCCCTACTCTGTTGATGTTCGTGCTTTTGAAGCGCCTTGTACGTATCGGGAACTTTTAAATGCATCTCCTTTTTATAGTCATAGTAAAATTGTAAATATTGATATTGAATCTTTGTGGTGTAGCTATTCTGAAACCCACCTTATAAGTTGATGGTCACTTGAATCATTTTCATAACACTTGACTCTAGAAAGAAAATCGTACAGAATTTGCTGCACTCCTTACAGGTGTGATAATGTACTGTTAAACATGACTACGTTCTAGTTGAATAGCATTGAGTGCCTCAAGAGCCCGGCTGGAATGTTCCCAAAGGGATTGTAGAATCAACATACATTATACAGACTCATGCTTGAATCTGACGACTGGGATAATAGTATTGTTACATTTATAGTCAAATAATTCAAATTATTTATTTCAAAGTCAATTTGAGGTCTAACTATTGACATTTCTCTCTTTTGCAGCGTTTTTGTGCCAATCATTAGAAGGAGATGAGGGAAGTGTTGCATTTTTACATTTATAGTCACATGATTCTAATCATTTGTTTCAAAGTCAATGCATGAAGTAACTGTCTATATTTCTCATTTTTGCAGACATGTCGTGCTAAGCATGAGAAGGAGATGAGAGAAGCATTCCTCTACCAGCAGAGCAAGGACATAGTGTGTGGTATATGCATGGAGGTCATCATGGATAAGACTCCTCGGGAGCGCAAGTTTGGTATCCTATCGGACTGCACCCATCCCTACTGCTTGGACTGTATCAGGAAGTGGCGCAGTGGAAAGCAATTTGAGAAGACGATTATCAGGTGAAGATCGCATCACAAATTTCATTCTTTTCAAGAGTGCACTCCAGCATTTCCGCAAAAGTGATCTCAGAATAAAGGGGTCAAACAAAGTGATGGTTTGCTAAAGATTGTGCTCACCTAGGCAGAGGATGCCAACCATTCCGGAATATGCATGAGCTGTATTTTATTTATTCATAACTTTCACAGAAAAGATAGCCAGAGTAAGGAGTAAGATTACTGTTGCTGGATATCCCCCGCTAAAGAGTTATGCTGTTTTCAAAAGGGGCTAATTTCTTTTTATGCCTCCACCCATCAAAGCTTTTGCTAGAGTCATTATGTATTCAGGTTGCCTGTCCATCTTTCTCGGTATAACTTAAGAACTGGCAAACGTATTGACTCCATGTTTTTTTGTTGTTTAATTTTAATGTTTTGTTTTTGTAATTTCATGCATAATTATATCTTTGCCATGAACAATGATTTACTAAAAAAAACATATTTGAATTTCTCGGCCTCTGATTGGTACAAGGTTTGCAACAGAAAGTCTTATGTATCTTTTCATAATATTTATTCATTCATTTTTTTCAGAGGATGCCCAACATGCAGGAAGATGTCCAACTTTGTAACTCCTAGTGATTACTGGGTGGAGGATCCCAACGAGAAGAAGAAGCTCATTGACAACTATATTGCTGCTCTCAGGTGAGGCTTTGTATCTTGCGGGTATGCCAACCAAAATAAAAAAAAATCCTATTTGATAAGAGATGCCAAGCTGTATATATTATGCTAATATAAAAATCCCATTGTGCAACTATCTCATCATCATTGATGGTCTTGTCTTTGGTAAGGCGTTGGCGACTATGTTCCTCAACATCTGTCTATCATATATCTAAATAGATCAATCCTGTCCATTCCCATCTATCTTATCAGCTTGTCCATAAATCTATAATATGGTCTCCCAATATATCTTCAGCTGTCTTCTCATTTTCAAAAGAATACAAGCCAAATAAGCCATATAATTTGACAGAATTTGACAGTATACTAGTGAACAAAGGCCAGGAATGAATATTGCCAGTTCAATTTAGTCTTTATGCAAGGAATTGGGTTTGGATAATGTGTATTGTATGGCATGATGATCTTTATTCATTTTGAGACATCTAGGAATTTTAGTACCCTCTTATGAAGGAAAAGAGTGTAGACAGCGCAAAGAATATGATTTTTGTTTGACATATAGGTCATCTAATTTTTCTCTATGAGGGTTTGATTAGTTCACACACTCTCTTTTTAGAAGATTTATACTGAAATACTATGAAAGTCATAAAGTTTCAGTGACAAGGTATCATGCATTTTGTTCTGGAAATTTGATTCATAATCTCTTGTGTATCAATTTAATTATTTATTAGCTCAAAGCCCTGCAAGCACTTTGACCAGGGACGTGGGAAATGTCCATTTGGTGCCGACTGCTTCTACCTACATGCATACCCCGACGGTACTAAGGAAGACCGTGCCAAGGCTCGTCAATGCCGCTCCTCAGAGAACAAGGTGAAGACCCTGAGACCTGCTCTTCTCTGGGAGTTCTTCGAGCACCGCAACAGTCTCTACGACTTCGGGAGCGACGATGATGACTTCTTCTTGTTCGGTTCCTCCTTGTGGCATGATGATTGGGATTATCTCAGTGAGCCAAGCGAGGCAGAGGATTGGTTGGAATATCTGCAGTACATGGGCTCAGATGATGATAGCGAGAATGACTTCGATTCAGATTGGAGTGGGGATATTGGAACATCGGGTGAGGCAGGGGAGGAAACTGCTGAGGTTCTGGTAGCAGGTAACGGTGAGGATGGGGAGGAGGTAGATGCGGACGATGAGTGGGAAGATGGAGAGGGAGATGGAGGAGAGAGGGAGGAGGGAGAGGATGAAGTGGAAGAGGAGGTAGAAGAGGAAGGAGAAGGGGATGTTGATGAAGAGGATGATGAGGGAGAGGATACCCTGGAGGATGCTGTTGTTGGGGGTGTTGAGTGTATAGGGGTAGTTGCACCTGATATGTTAGAGGAATGTATTTACAGTGAAGGAGAATATTCAGATTGGTGATGAGTACAGGGGAAGTCCCCTCATTACCCCTTGTGTTCAGAGGGAATTCCCCCAAATCTCCCAATCAGTTGCTCTCCTGATGAAGAATTCAGCCAAAATGTAGGATAATCGGTGTTTCAGAAGATCCACCTGGCCTGATTTTGGGTCAGGTCGGTCGACGTTTATAGCTGATAGAGGCTTGTTAATCCCTTAGTGGTGTTAGGGGTCCACTAATTACATGTTTGATATAAAGTTTGAAGATTCTAGAATGTTACTTGCTCAGCTGTCTATATTGTTATAGCTGCATGATATGGAATAGAGTACATGCACATTATAGGTGCTTGACTCGATAATAGGGCTATCGTTGTACATAGAGAAAGTTGGAACGTATATTGCTTGATGATGTTCAGTTCTTCTCATGTAGATTTTGTCAGTGAGATGTTGACAGTTTGAGAAAGTCTTTTATTCATTGTTTCTTGAAGGAATTGTAATGTAGAATCTTTGATATAAACATGTATGGGATCTCACCACTTGGGGTGTACACAGTTCTTGAAATATCTTTGAATGTGTAATTGTTGATACAATGCCGCGTCAGTTTTAGTTTTTTTCTCAAAACACTGTCCTACTCGTGTCTTTATTGACATTCTTATGAGTAACAATTGCTCTATTAAAACAAACAGATTTGTATTTCTAGAGCTCACCCTAGAAGTGTTGTGTCATAATGCTATACTGCTGTAGCAGTCATTTGATTCCCACCATACACTTCTAACACTGGTGAATGGTAATTCACATCCGGTGCACAACGTTGTGCCCAGCTGTTTGTTGCTGGTGCAAACGTTCTATTTTGGTTGCCATGGTTTTGCAGCTAATGCTCAGGTGATAACTAGAAGGTGTCTTATTGTTAATCAGACTGCCCTGTGTACCTCTGCTATACATTCATATCATACACGTGCAGTCTAGCCAAATATATTCTCACCATATGCCTGATTTACATCAGCTAACTATTTGTCTTGCCAAACTTTGTTTTCTAAAAGTGCTCTGCATATATTGTCGCCCCATTGTTATGATGTTCCACATAGATACTTGCAGTACTCGGACTGTTACGGTTTATTCTAGCTAGTTGGAAATCGGCTCTTTTCTTTTGAATTTGAAAAAATTATCAATTGAATTGAAATATGTTGTCATGGTTGGCCTCTAACAGTCATCCTATACCAATGATTTATATTTATAGAATGAAATGTTTCTTGAATAAGTTATAGAGTGATAGTATAAATCTATTTTTGATTACAAATTAGAGTGAGAGAATTTCCTTTATATTTTCATGAGTAATTAAATTATAGATATTGTTTAGATTGTAGTATAGTGTGTTTGAATTCATTCTTCTATGTTCTTTTGAAGTAGGTAAACACAAAGCAATAGTTAGAAATAGATATTACAGATTTATAGATTTTGTAGAAATATTTTTTCCTCACAGTATGTGTACGGTGTACGGTGTAGTGTATGATGTAAAGTACATTTGTCCTCTTTGTATGTATGAATACTTGCAAAGGTTTCTGAAGTTCAAGTATGACTCAATATGGGTGAATAATTGTATTGTATTTGAATGAGCGTCTTGTACTTGTTTTCTTTCTGTCATATTGTTGCTCATTCATGTATCAATATTAGTTCCCCATTTTCAAGGATCAATACTCTACATGCTTTCATGGATTCTTTTGGGTTGCTATGACATTAACTCAATTAATGATATGTGGTTCTAATACTGATAAAAGCTTAAAAAATAAA
>BQKZ01004658.1:0-11061 GCA_036244855.1 Temnopleurus reevesii | reverse complement strand
GATAAAACGGGTCTATTTCGATCAGGATTTGCTTCGCTGAGGCTATCGCCTGGCTACGCATCCTTCCTCTCTGGAGGGGGCACCACCAAAAGTCAGAAATCGTTAAAAAACCCCTCCGAGAGTCAGATTTTTCTGTCTAGATGCCATTTAACTTTCTGCCTAAATCAATGAACCTGATTTTCTTCATCTGGAATTTTATTTTCTACATGTCATAGCGAAATGGAAGAAATAGAATTCAAGATTGAAAAAAATTGCGTTTATTACTTTGGACAGAAAGTTAGATGGCATCAAACTGGCGAAGTTGACATTATATGTACTGCATATGGCGACTTCCATGAAGTTCAATCCTTGTATGTAGGAGACAGTTCAATGTCGGAAATTGTTTAACAAAAATAGATTTAAAAAACCCCAACCAACAGGGAGACAAACAGTTTCATTATAGTCAGTCTTAATGTTGAAGGAGGAGAAGGTGAAAAAAAGTGTTGATTTACCCGAGTGTGCCGTCAGTGGGGCTGGGCTAAATTATTGGCGGTGGAATAGGTTGCTAACTTAGATTTCTACAAATTCTGACTGAAATACTGTAAGTGTTCTAGGATGAATTGATTTTGCTTCAGGGGTCAGCTCTTACCTCTATATCAATGGTAACATGGCTCTAAAATTAATAAAAATCACCCAAAATAGCTTGTTACTTATATTTCAGGAAAATTTTCAGTAAAAATTTAACATTTTTCTACCAATTGTAGTTCATGTTTAAGCATAGGCTCAGGATGAATTCATTAGATATTGGGTTCAGGGGGTAAAGAAAAATGAAATCCAATAATAGCTTGCTACCATGGTGACTTCCAAAGATTCAACAGAATTTTACTAAATTTTGGTCAAGTATGATTCTACCCAAGATGAATTGATTCTTAGCTATACTCTTTATTCTAGATCTACACATACCAGCTGCTGTGAAAGATGACTATGGCCTCTACGTCCATTCCAACCTTTGACTTTCACTTGGAGCTGTTTCCGGAGACGATGGGAACCATTGTATTGTTTGAAGATGTGACGAATATCACCAATCTCAAGGCATTGCTGATAAATAAAGAGCTGGATGCCGTTATGCTGTCACCTAAAATGGTAATTTTCATCACTTTAATCAATCGTTCTGTGTAAAGGTCATTCACAGCATGTCAAATCTTTTAATGATATAAAGGACAACCATTTTGTTAGTTTTGCAAAGACAATTATTCAACTGTAAGAATTTCACCATTTTGTATTTAGTAATAAAGAAAAATAATAGATATAAATAAAGTGCACATACAAACTCTGCTGAGCACTTGAGGTGCTTTTCATTATTATTACCCTTACCATAGCCTGGTCTACACCAGCCCATTTTGCATTTCAAGGAATAAATATTCCTGCCAGGTACCCATATATCTCACCTTGGGCGAGTCCAGCACAATGTTGGTGATCTTTTTGTGGAAGGAAATTAACTCCATCAGTAGAATTCAAACATACGACCCTCTGGCCATGAAAAACGTCTGATTTAACAATTTCAGAAGGACACCAAAATGTCACAGACTGACTCCCAAATTTATTGGAACAACCATATTGTTTAATAAGCCGGTTTACTAATAATATATGTTTAAATTTGTGTGCATTTCTTGCTGGCGAACGTAATTACGTAGCATTTGTTAAACTGGGTGATAACAATTGGACTACAATACTTAAAATCCAGTTGGTATGCATTATTTGTTGCTATGACGGGCACGTACTTGGCATGCTTTGGGTTGTCTTTTTTTCTTGTCTATGTAAGGCGGAAAGATCAGATTTAGCAAGTAGAAGATGTAGGGCTAGTTCATGTAATTGGCCCCTCTAGATTATTGTAACATGAGCAAGAAGTAAAGTATCATTGATAAACCTGCCAAAAATGGTGAGCCAATAAGTTACTCCTGAACTTTCCTAATTACATTTCAGTTGGTCAGCCCATTCCAAAAAATGTTGGCGGTCAACAAGGCACTGCATGTCCACTCCACCGGTCAAGCTAAAACCAGGACGGTCAATTCAGAGATCATCTTCAGTCTGTCTCCTTCTAGTAATGTAAGTTTACTGCAACCTTCAAAAGCATTAAGATATGACACATGTCATGCACTTCTCTGCCAGGTGTTTATTATATCTTATTTTTATAGTTAAACGCAAATTTTTTTTTCAAGATACATAAATTATTAATTTAACCTTTTAAAGATTTAAAAAAGAAGCATTCATGGAGTAAAACTGATTCTTAAATACAATAAGTTACAATAAGTGTATGGACAGAAAGTGGATGACATACGTCATACACAAGACTGAAAGTCACAGTTGTGATGAATGGCGTATAGCAATTTAAGAAAACCGCCGTTCAATCATTATTTGAATATTCATAATTTCTTATTTCTTGTCGGATTTACTTCAAATTTTTGTTTAATCGTTTATTGTATTTTTTCTGCTTTGAATAAAAGCAAGATTTTCTGTGGCAGACCTGGTCATTAAAGCATTTAATATTCATGTTTAAGCATGTGTTTTCTTTTTCTTAGATAAGTGAATCGTTCAAGGTGTTTGCCATGGGGTCGACGGACACAGCTGTGATTGTGGTGATTCTAGGTGACAATGACAAGTCCAAGCTGAAGTTTATTGCAGAAAAGATCAAAGGTTTATGTGTTCCTCTTTCTCAGCTATCAGCACACACTGATGAAGATATGATAAAAAAGGTATGTTCCTTTAATCCACTTAGAAATTTTGTATAAAATTATTTGGGCCCTGTAACAGTTTGTGAATATTCACCACTTTGAAACAGCCATTTTGAATGGCCAGTTTTATTAGCGATTAATTGCAAGCTTTTATGTTACGGGCCCTGATGAAGCAACATTTCCTAAACAGTAGAGCCTCATTATATATCGGGAGGGATATAGCAAGATTCCTGATATATGGAACTCATTATAATGAAGTTCCACTTTAAAAGTGTAATATTCTGGTTAAAAGAAGAGCCTACCCCCAAATAATAATTTTTTAACAGGAGCAGAAAATTTTGATGAGCAGATAAAAAGAAAATGTTTGAGGAAAATCGAACAAGCAATAAAAAAGATGAATTTTTAAAGATTGGAAAAAAATGGGCAAATCAGTGAAAATTTGCATACATGTTGCCAATTTGATTACATCATGGGTGCACTAATAACCATCATTTGTGCTTATATCTATGGTGAAAAATTCATCATTTTATAGAAAAATACAAAGTTTATATGAATGTAAACATGCAAATAAGAGATCTGCATATCAATCATGAAGATATCCTAGAGTTAAAATTCTGGGGGAATTATAGATGTGGGTTGGGGGGGGGGGGGGGGGGAGGAGCCGATTTTTCTGCTATTTTGAACCCCTGTAATACAGGGGCGAATCCAGAATAATTTTCCATAATGGGGGGGGGGGGGGGGGGGGGTAGCATTTCGTAACACTGAAATTAATACAATAACTGGTCAATTATGCACCTACATGTATGACATCATCAGTTGCCAATTTGTCTAAATATTGAAACATTCATAACTTTCTTCTGAGTTTTCCAATTTTTCTCAAACTTTTTCTCTGATCATCTGATTTTTCTGCTCATGGTGAAGAAATATTACTTTGGGGTAGACTCTTCTTTTAAATGTCTTTGTCATATATTGTTTTAACCCCAATATAATGGGACTCCTGATGTAAAAGGTATTTTGAAAGTATCAAGAATTTGTTATGCTGAGTTTCCACTGTATAGGGTAGCCTATAATCATGTATAGTGGAAACTTAGTATAATGAGGTGCTTGGGACCATCAAAATACCGTGTTATAGCAGTAATCTGTTTATAGCAGAGTTAAAAAACAATTAGTTATTAAGAGCTGGGACCAGATTTTTTACCTCTATCAGATATTTTTTTTATATCAGATCTCTTTAGACCGAGTCTCCATTGTAATGGATAAGTGTTGGGTTGAAGGAAATGAAAGAAACAAAAGTAGGGGTTTTACAAGAAATTTAAGAATGATTTCAAAGTAGCTGCAAATCAATTGAATATTGAAAGTCATCGAGCTTTGTGATTTATCGCTTATGAAAATGGCCAGTCAAGATCTTTGAGACATTTTTTTTCCTTCAATAGACTGACTAGTAACCACTCAGAATTGCTTTTTCAAAATTTGAAGTGATTAATTGCAAACCTGTATATTAATTATGGGGCCCCGATCACGATATATGAGAAGATATCAAATCATTTTGATCTAGCACATGCGACCTTCTGCAACTTGCTGCGTTTGGTTACTACTGATCAACAAAGCTTTTAAAGTCAACTATGCTTGCCCAAGTTGAACTGATTATTCTGGTCCCAAGAGATTCAATATAGGCAGAGTTACCTGTGTAATGAAATGTGAAATAATTGCTAACATTTTGAACAGAGTTTTTTTTATCTGTTTACATCAACAATTTCATCAAAGTTCGACTTAGGCAGAGTTGACTGTACATCACAAATATGTAAGAAAATATTGTTTTCATCAACCACAAAATAGTTTGAAGCAAATTAGATAATAAATAAGGAAGTTATGAATATTTTAACGTTATGACTCAACAGTTGTTAAATTTGGGGCTTTTTCCAATTAAATTACACTGCTGCTCTATTCACAGAAATACAACGTTACAAAATCAGAGCTTTCAGTTGGATCCTTGGAGGATGCAGTTATCTGCAAAATGGCAACAAGTGATATCTCGTGACACTGTCCTGGACTAGTATGAAACATGGCGAGAACTGTTCAACAAGTGTCCAGTTCAGCGGTGATAAGTGCAATGATCTGAATGGGACAGAATCCTAGGATTTAGGTTTGCGTCATCCTTTCTCCTGGCGTGCAACTACCCTCTACAGAGTAGACTGATGCTTAACTTGAGTAGGAAAGATGTGTGATGGATGCATGGATGTCTACGTTTGCTTCTGAAGCTAAATTCCCTTCAGGACCTTGGCAGGTTTGCATCTAGTCAGTGGATGTCACTCAACCAACTGAAGAAGCAAACCAGGAAAGTTCCATGTCCATTTACATCTCTAGAAACCTTTGTGTAAGTTGATATGACATGATTGTTGCATGGATGTGTACATTTGCTCCTGAAACTAAATTTTCTGCCGGACCTTTGCAGCTTTACAGGGAGTCAGTTGATATCGCTCATCCAACATAAGAATGGACTTTGAAAGTGTCATGTCAATGCAGATCCTTAGCAACTTTGTGATATGTTGACATGATTCTACAGTGCAGTTATACAGATTGGTGCTTTTCCCAAGGCTGAGCATCTGTGACGTTATGTGTCCACCATCAAGTGATGAAGGGATGTCACATATCCAACCCTGAGGCTCGCACGATGGGTAAAAAATGGATCTATCAGTATGTTTCATTTAAAAAAATTGAAAGTGAAGGTTTTTGGACATAGCAATCTAACCATTGTTGTAGAGTAACTTGTATTTGAACTGGATATCAACAAACTATAAGAGTACATGTATGTCGCTTACATGAAAAACAGTTCCAATTTTTACAACCAGATGGAATGACTGAAATGATCACCGCACGACAGGCTTACGATTCAATATTTGAAGAAAGTTTTATTTTGTCTCTCAGAAATATTTGAAAGCAGGAAATTGCATCATGTAATCTTTTTCATTGAAAATAACATAAAATCAGCACTTCAGAAGTCATAAGGCCTAAATTGTCCACAATTCGAAACTTATCTGTCCCTTGTATGATGTTTAAGAATGTTTAACATTCATATGACTTTTCAAAACAAAAATCGGGTAGATATTATTTGTCAAAATGCATATGGCAGAAGGCTACTCCAATTTATATCCAAAATTGGATCGTAAGCCAATGGTAAGGGTTGCGGTCAGCTTTATTCAGACTAGTTTGCTATTGGATGAAGTAATTGGAATGTAAGCCAGTTGTAAGCATTGCCACTGCACACCTTGTGTTCCAATCCTACGACTGTGTTCCAATTGTTTTTGCATGAAAATTTCAATATGACGCTGTACACATAATATCACAGTCAACATGATCAATGTGTTCTTCTGAGTACATGTGAGCTTACGATTCAATTGTAAGATTGGGTTTGTGGAATCCTCACGGATTTGCTTCAGACTGTGTGGGAATGTCTTTACAACTCTGCTCACTCAAGCGCTAGCTAGTCGTAAGGTTGTCTGATCATTAGATGTGTGTTGGGCTTCACTATTAAATATAGTAGTTGTGTCTGATTCATCTAAGGACCTCTCACTCATTAAGAATTTGGACGGGACAAATTTAGTTTTCATATTGATAGACAAATTGGACAGGAAGCGTTTTCCTTACCCCTTTTTGAGCAGTTTCAATGTTAAGAGAATCTTAAAAATGTTTGAGAAATACAGTTTAACCTCGTTAGGACCAGAGAAATTACCTCTTTATATTGAAACCTATTTATATCAGGGCCAAATACAATAAAATACAAAGAGATGGGACCAGGAAAATTACGGTGTTTTAACGAGAGCTCATTATATTAGTGCTATTTATAATGAGGTTTGACTGTATATCCTCAGCTTTCACTTCTCTGGTAAAGCTAAAAAATTTAGATTTGGAATGTGGCAGGAATATGGAGGGTTTGTTTATACTTGATATTATGTTTATGAATATTAATTTGTGATTTACGACAGTATACTTTGATCATGTTCTATTTCACTCGGTAATGAAGCTATCTAAAAGGCATGTACATCTGGGGAGGCTAGTTTCACGGTTCAACGACATATGCCATGCCAACAATTGCTTCATGAATAATTTACACTGTACCTTATACAAGATTATCCTAACCATAACTGCACTTATATCATCAATCTGAAGCATAAACCCTATTACAGCCCTTGCCCCAATCATTCATGTAGCGAACAATTAGGATCAGGCGAAGCAATTGTCGCTAGAGCAAATATTGGGTCACCAGCACAATTTCAGGTAAAAGGTGTAGTGATTTATAGGTCATTTAAAGAAACGTGGAGGTAACAATTTGTACAATTTGTTTTTTACATTTCCCACAGATCACAGTCTACTCTCTCTAAGATGAACTTGACTCAAGTTGATAGGGTTTTTGGAACATATCAGAGAAACCATTTCTTGTGTTATTTGTCTCCTCTAAGTCAAATTTCTCCAAAGTACAGTGGAACCTCGTTATAAAGAAGTCGGATATAGCGAGATACCTGTTATAACAAGGTGATTTTATTGGTCCCAGTTCTTTATAGTTCTTTGTTTTTGTTACCCTGATATAGTGAGGATCCTGATATAACAAGGACCTTGTTATAAAGAGGTTTCACTGTATTACAGATTTTTATGTTCTTCAGAAATTTGACTTGGGCAGAGTTACCTGTATAGACCCAAGGACCATGGTTTGTGTGACTGGTTGGATGGAAATGTTATACAGTGGATACTCAGTATAATGAGGTGCTTGGGACCATCAAAATTACCTGGTTATTGCATCAGAGCTGCCAACCTGAAAATTCACATTTCAGGAAGATTTTAGCATGAAATCAGGGAGATCCTTCTCTTTAACACACAATCCAATGGAGGAAATTAATGTATGAATCAGGGAGATTGCTGAAAATCTGACATTTTTCACTAAAAAAAAAAATCAATTTCCAGGGAGTCTCCTGCTCAATCAGGGAGACTTGGCAGCTCTGTAGCATTAATCTCTTTCTAGCAGAGTTAAGCAATTATTTATAAAGAGCTGGGATCAGATTTTGTACAGTCTAACCAGAGAAATTACCTCTTTATATTGAAATCTTGTTATATCAGTGGTCTTTATAACGAGGTTCGACTGTACTTCTCTCTACCAGATATTTTGTTATATCTGGGGCCATATTCTGAAATCGTTCTAATCTTAAATTCGTTCTCATCTACGTCACTTTCCTAAATCGGCATTCTGAAAACGTTCTTATCTTTCTTCTTAGCTTTCTTCCTAACTTTCTTCTTATCTTCTGCCTAGTTGACCCCGCTCACGAGATTACGCGCCCAATGATTTAGGATCTATTCTGAAAACTTCTCATCTTAAATTTGTTCTTATCTTTCCCCGTATTTGAGAAGATATCTCACATAGCTTTGAATTTGCTTTTTAACAACTGAATAAAATGGGCTAGACAAGCAAAAAGGAGACCATACTTGATTAAATATGTCAAAGAAATGAAATTTTATGATAATTTCCTCGTAAAATTAGAAATGTTAATTTATCAAAGAATAGCCCATGTGTTTCATCTGAGCCATGTGGGCAACAGGATTTTTCATTGTTTTTGCTTAAGGGAAAGTGTAGCGCAATTGCAGCGCGCAATATATCAACTGCGCTGAAGGGCGAAACTTGACCCTTGGCTGTGATGTTAGAGGCGTTGTTATTGGTTGGTTTCCTTATATTAACTGTTTGAATGATAGGTCAAGGGATCAAAATGGGCATGATGGAAGATAAGAAGAAGGCGGTCCTACAAGAGAAAAGATCGCATTCAGAAGATTTTCAGAATACGTCTTAGGAAAGGTTTGAGCGCGTTCCTAACTCGCAAAGATAAGAAGAAAATTAGGAAGAAGGATAAAAACTATTTCAGATTCCCCCCCAGGTCTCTTTATACTGAGTTTTCACTTATATAATTGTGGTTACATTTATACATGAAACTATACTGCATGCAGTCATTTAAAAAAATCATGTTATTTACAATTTGTAAAAAAAAAAGGTTCTTAAAATGTGGGGAGAGGGGATGGTGATTTTCATAGTCATTCTGATTAATAGGATTAGTCAAAGAGGTTGAGAGTTGAGGGAAGTGAGACAAGTTTTTTGGAAAGGTAAATACATTTTCAACCTGGAGAAGATTGAATGAAAGAAGGAAGGGAGCAGGAGAGAAAAGCGAAGTTGGATATGAGCTATATATATTTTCACAAGATGTACGATTAATCACTACAGTGGAATAGAATGCATAAAGGGTGAAATAGAACAACAAAAATAAATATCCAATTTGGAAAATTGAATGATGACCAAAGTGTGAAATTTATCGACCTAAATGTCAAATTGAATGCCTAATTTGGGAAATTGATTGAGCAAAATATGAAATTGAATGCCTTATTTGGAAAATTGAACAAAAATATTAAATTGTATGCCTAATTTTGGAAATTGATCAAGCAAAATGTCTACTTGAATGACCAAAGTGTAAAATTGAACGACTTAACTACCAAAGTGTGAAATAGAATGAGCCAAATGTTAAATTGAATGCTGAACTAAAAGGCCTGAATTTCCAAATTGAATGCTTAAGTTTTTAATCTACATGTGCATGAACCTGATATACGCAAATAAATGACAGAAGTAAAGAAGAGTCTAAAAAATGCTTTTATTTTCTGTTTCCCATACTTGCAAGCGTGAATATAGTGGACACTTGGAAAATGTTCATGGAAAATCATGGAAATTAAATACAGTGGAAACTCGATATAATGAGGTGCTTGGGACCATTGAAAATGCCTTGTTATAGCAGTAATCTCTTTACAACAGAGTTAAAAACAATAAGATGAAGAGCTGGGACCAGATTTTCACAACTTTATATCAGATATTTTGTTATCTCAGATCTCTTGTTGCCCATACCTAGACACAATGCAAAAGCAGCTTGCGCCTCTTACAATGGACCTCGTTAATTAAAGGGGAACTTCACCCAGACGTTGACATGCTCTCAGTGAATGGACAATGATCAAACTGAAAATTTGAGCATTCCTAAATTATGAATTTTCAGTTTTGATTTACACTCCTCTCGTGCTCCTTGAATTGGCAACATACAGGCACAAAATGGCTGCCAACAAGGAGAACTCTCCATTCACTTTGTACATGCAATTTCACATTTTCCTCCCTTCCTAAAAAGTAGACAAAATTTTTTTATACATTTCTTTAAAAGTATACTACGGACATAGTGATTCTGCATGCATTTTGGGATAAATCTTGTTGATTCCTTGTAAGAAGAACTAGATGAATCCTCGACCGCGCACGGTCGAAATTTATGCCTCCGCCATCACGCAATCAGAAAGATATGTACGGCTTGTTCCATGCCATCAGAAATCAAAAACATTTTACAAATTTTGGGCACTGCCACCTTTGACCCCATGGACCCAAAATCTCATCAGTTCTTCTCACATGCTTATGGGCAATTCCATAATTAGTAACGTTACATTTTTCACTCATTTTCATAACCAATAGCACTGTATTATCCCCATCTGCTGATTTAATGTTACCATCATGTTATAACATGTTCATCAGCCTTAGGTCTATGAGAGAGGAAAGAATAAACACAATTCAATGATTTATTTAGTTGCAATGGTGAGTTTTAAATTTGGTTAGTAACGTTACGAAAAAAGGACATGGATAAAAACCTAAGGAGTTTAAACAAATAGTTTCCTAAACTGTTAGGTCCCTCAAAGATTTTACCATATTCATTTTACTTCTGGTAAAACAACAGATATTTGAGCTAATATTTAGAACATCTTGACTATTTTTTTTCAAGTTACATCCAAAAATCATGGTTAGTCACGTTACGGTTAGTAACGTTACAATATGTCCAATGAGGAGAATGCTATATGAAAAGCAATTTTATCATCTCCCCTTCACTCAATATCCTGTAATATACTTAGGGATCCTTTTACATGAGGAAAACTGTTCATATTAAATCCCTGGCAAAGTCTTTACTCAGGTAAGGTAACATTTGATAATGTTTAAAAAATATTATCTCTCCACAATGCCAGCTTTTGTTGACGGAATAGGTTAAAATAAAATGTTCTATTAAAATAAAAAGTAATATATAACATGTATTTGTTCTAATCTTATATAATTTTAACTGAAAGTTGGGTTGGTTTTTAATAGCCATGGATCAAATAATTGCTGAATAAACAGAAAACCACTACATAAATTGTCTAATAATCCAGTACCTCATGTATTATAATCTTAATAAAAAGATGTTACATACACAATAATTTGGTCTAAAGCTCAAGTCTAGTGTACCTTTTAAACACAAAAAACAGTGTT
>BQKZ01004657.1:12110-40320 GCA_036244855.1 Temnopleurus reevesii | reverse complement strand
GTTTAGTGTCCAGATACTGGACAAAGTAGAACTCTCGAGCTGCAACTAAGCTCTGCGTTAACATAGTTTAGTGGTTCTGACTCTCGCCTCTCAATCAGAGGGCAGTGGTTCGAATCCCACCCATTGATATTGTTGATTTCGTTCGGCAAGAAATCTATCTACTCTATCTAAGGTAATTCCAGAAATAATAAAATTCCATAAACGTGCATTGCAGTTCTTTATCCGTTTTGTCAGCATTATATAGAAATGTTCAATGTGAAGGAGCTAGCTGCTTTTCTATAGAACTTCACGGACATTTCTTTTTCATAATCTACTGTTAAAATATATAAGCGTTCAGTAATATTTCTTTGATTTTTCCTTCTCCAGGATCATCAGTAGGCAATATAGATACCTCTGGTATATGTTGATGAAAATGCGACATATTTTATAAATAACATACGCTATTTTTGGAGAAGATTATTATTGTGCAATCATTATGTCGCTATTTGGTGAAAAGTTACAATTTATATATTAATGTATATTTATGTTTTTGTAGAAAGTTTTAAAGATATGTGTATATGAAAAAACCGACTTATTTTGTGCGATCAACGTACGGAGCTTAAATTCTTGTTAGGCTCCGTGCGTTGCTTTTCGATGTAGAATCATCTTTTGATGTATAATCAGAAACGTGAAATTCGTCAAAATTTGATCATTTCTAAAAATTCGGCACCTTTTTAATTACATGGGATGTTTAGGACAGCTGTTTACGAGTATACTGCCAACTAGCGGATGTTTGTTTATGCCCTAACATACCCTTTAAATTATATCATATAAAACGTCTGCATTGGTTATACTTGGACGTCACATGTCACAAAATCTGTACAAATTGTATTTTTCTTTATTCTAACTAAATCTAACTGAAACATATAATTGTTTCATTATTGTAATAAAATAACTCATATTTTCTTTATTTTGTATACTTTGTTTAACATAAAACAATGTATATGCAAAATGTAAGAAGAACAAAATGTTGGCTGTAAATGTCAATGACGGTTAAATAAATAAAATCCAATTTCCTCTATAGGAAGCAAAAAAGGCTTCTTTAAGTGAAAGTAGCATCACGTGATTATTTGATTATTTATTGGCTAAGTGACAAGTTGAATAACTGGAATGTAAAGATACACAGTTAGTTGTTGCCTCATTTGAGAACGTTTTGAGGTATTTACATTCATTTCTTAAATATGCTAGCAGCTGTCAGTAAGTGCCTTAGTTTGTTTCAATATGTTAATCCAAGTGCAATACGTGTCAGGTTTCAATAGAATTCAATGGAATTTAATATATATTTTCTGTCAAAATAATCTTATTTTGAAATGTGTGTACTTTTGCCTATTTACAACAGTCTAATCCACATATCTGAGTTAAATAATCACCAAGGTTAATGTGATTATTTCGAATACATCATTTATATATCCTATGTTATTGACCTGTTCTATGTCGAATTTCTTTTAAGTCGAACTGACTTTTATGGTCTCAAGAGATTCAACTTAGGAGGAGTTCATGTACGTCAAAAGAATGAAGTTCATTTAAAATATCTAATTCAATAACAAAAAATAAACGGATGCCATAATTCTTAATCTGCAATATTATTCGTGCAACAATTTAGATGATAATTTAATCGACATGTCATGCAAAGGACAAATTTTGTATCCAGAAAATGTCTTACTTAAAGGGATAGTTCATTCCAGTATTTGTTATAGCATATTTTATAGGCCCATCCTTCCTGAGAACTTTGCTATTTTCCCCTAAAACCCGTCGACTAATACTCAAATTATACCCTTTTTCCTAACCGGCTCCTGCCACCGCCATTTCCAATTCCGATCAAAGGGCAGAAAACGAACGTTTCAAAATACCCGATAATATCGTTTAAGTGACATAGCTTGCGATCAGGCTATCGCGTGGTCAAATGCTGCACGAATTGCCCTACACTGATGTCACAGTACGTCACAGCACCGGCAGGTAATTTCAATATGGCGATTTGCAGTGGAAGAGATCGTTGCTCCTGAGCCAACGAATGGATTTCAGATTTATAGCTCGCACCCTGCCATTTTTCGGGAATATTTATGTTTTATTCATTAATAATTTCCTCTAAGTTCTAATGGAGGCAAGAAAATTCTGGGTTGTAATATTCCTTTGACACACTGTTCGTCCTAAGATGGCTGAGCGAGCACTAAAAAAGCAATCACACAAAAGTACGCAAAAGTATATGGAAAATTCTCGTATGAGTCAGTTTCACCCATAATGCAGTTTACATTCATTCTTCCCCGAGCTTATGACGTCATAGTTGCTGTTCACTGGTCACTGGACCAAGCGGGGCACCCTACAATGGGCGCAACAAACTCACTAAGGTGCATCGCATGTCTAGGTCCTTATTGCTGATTTGAAAATACCTTTGATTGTGCAAAAAGCTTCGCAACGTATTATTTTTCTATGTTTCAAATAATTGAAAATATCGGCATCTTACAACAATTATCAAGGAAAAACTTTGCACATGCGCAGTAGACTGTAGCGATAGGCCAACACCATATTTGGACTACGTCTTTAAGAGAACTGTTTATAAAGGTCCGTAAAACCACAACTATGGCATTATAATAAAAGGGACGATATGGATGAAAGAGAAACAAAACTCTTCTATGATTTTTAGTTGTATTGTACATTTTGTTGTTTTGAAAAATCGCATGTACTTCAATTCTAATAGCAATCGTATTCATACATTGGCAGAGAGTTGATTAATTGTTTGAGGTTCCTATACGCTCGTTTGGTTGACGCTAATATGTTGGTATAACGAGCTAAATTCTTATGTACTCAATGTCAGTCAAGGGTTGTCACTAAAAACATGGAGTGTTGAATACATTTCCATAAAGTTAGGCATGTACGTCGTACACTATACAGAGAAAGCTTTGAAGCACTAAGTTTAGAAATGACGTCCAGTATGGACGTCTCGACGTAGCTGGCGCACGTCAAGCTCAGAGAAGGCTTGACATAACTATGGATGCTTTCCTTTATTAACATTCTACATTTCTGCAGCCTCTACATTGATCCAAACAATCTCACATGTTAGCTAAGTGAAATGATCAAGCCAACAAATCCAGTATAGAATACTTCATTCGATGAATCTCGTCTCTATTAGAAGCATCAAATTTATAAATGACGTCCATAATGGACGTCTTGTCGTAGCTGGCGCACGTCAAGCCCTGAGAGGGCTTGACATAACTATGGATGATTTCCTATATTCTACTTCTTCTTTGGTTGGATTTGTTTGGCAATCAGTCATCATTGACTTTTTTTCGCTACAAAATTACGTTTTATATCAATTTTAAATGTATATGTGTACACTATTGTTATTTTAGATCCCTACATTTTAAACATTTATTTAATCAAATTTATTTGTATCATAAACATACAGTTTAGTCTAAGTTAAAACTCTAACTGGGGGGTCGGTTATCAATGAGATGATGTCTCGCTTAAGTTTTTACGCTACGATAATTAATTATTTAGGGTTAAATTTTGAGGTAGTAAGCCATTGTATAATCTCTCTACGTTTCATATATGCTTTATTTACTTAGCTTTTCGGCACCTTTAATCAAGACCTTGGCCATGTTGGCCAGTGATTATGACGTCATCCTTGGACCTTCTTGGGAGTGGTTATTTAGATTCGCATCCCGACAAAGACAATTATGACGTAAAGATTGACAACCTTGTTTATGTCATAATACACTCTAAGAAAAAAAATGTCTAATTTTGAATATTATTGTCCTTTCGAAAGATTTTGACAAATCAGTAAACGTTCATAGCGAAAGTGCCAATCAATAAATCTCAGACACATTTACAAGTGCCCCTTAACTACATCCTTTAAATTAATCCTACGATTAATGTCAGTTGTACACGAAAGGGATAAAATTAATCCTGCGATCAATTGCAAATATTCAGTACATTATTTCCATAGAATTACAACTGATATGAATCGCGCTGGAAATCTATACGTTATGGACCGCAGGGCGGTTTTTCGGTTGGGAAAGTCGAAAGTAAAAATATATATTTTCCAGACTTTTATCCAGTTTGTCTTCAATACTTTTCTGAATATGGGACTATAGATGATTTAGGAAGAGCTGTCAATATCAACATATTCACTTTAAACGGATGATAAATAATTATTAAGCCATTATTAAACATTAAATAATTATTAAACATTGAAACTGCCATCTTTACACTGTTTGATATCAAATCAAACATTCGAAGGTTTAAACCGCGGATCTACGAATTCAATTTAAAAATGATACGACGGTTACGAATGATTTACCAAGTCACCTATTTATTCAAGAATCATTTGAGGAAGTGGAACCCTCAAGAGATACAATCCTTTATGCCTTCATATAGCAATACTGTCTACTCAAGATATATTATTGGCAAAATCACCTTGTTATCTTCGCACGTGCGTTACTAAAAAAAAATATGGCGTGAAATGCATTCATGTTTGCTGGCTGAACCACACGAAATGTAGACTTGTTTCCCCCTTCTGATCAGTTCAATAGCATTACTCATCCACACATTGCCCCTAACCCCTTCCTTCTAACCCGGCCTGAGAACAGAGCTCTGATTGGATACCCCATAATTACCCCCTTCCCGTCATCAGGTATTATTCATCAGGCAAAATTTAGCATTTTTTCTCGGCTACCAAATCCCTGGCCCTCTATCAGAGCGCCAATTCAACTCGCCCCCTCCTCAATCGCTCGTTATCGACCCTTCTCCTACATTACCCTTCCTGTCACTTAGATCCAGGCCATGCCAAGTGTGGGGTTATTTTAGGAAGGGGGAACGTTCATTTCGTCTGAGCGGGAAAGGGTATCTGTGGACGTCACTTCTGACGATTGAGCGCGGCGTGGATCTCGGTTGGAGTGCCTGGGCATGCTGGAATAGGCAATTGTTTGAATCTTGGGGGATACGGAAAACCTTTACAGAAACAGTCGTTCTGGTGATGGTCTTTAACTGGATTACAATTTGGAAATACAAGCCCTCTTTTTATTGATCCCCATCAGAAGAAAACACGGGGATACCGCAGATATCCTGCGTAACATGCTCAACCGTTAAATCATCAACTCATCATAAGACAACAAGAAACGGTGCCCTTTCTCTTTATCATCATGTATAGACAACAAGCATTACGGGCCATGCAACGGCTTATCCTTCTTCTGTGGATATTCAGTGTACCCTCCAATGTCATAGGACAGTTCTGGGGTAATGGACTTGGTGAAAGCAACTACAATTCACCGGACTACGGGAACTATCCGCAGTATCAAGGAACAAGTGACTCGCAATATGGCGGACAACAGCAGAGTAATGGCCAACAGAGCCAAAATACGAACCTTGACATTGATGTTGATGATGATATGGATCCAGAAGACGTCGCTTACTTCAAGGTATGAATATCATAATGCTTGTTCCTTATAATCATACTTTATCAGTTACTTTAGGTAACATACAAAAGCAACAAAATCAGTAATCAGAAAGAAAGTCACATGAAACGGTGTCCATAAAGACTAGCAAGATATACCGACTTATCTTGGTAAAGCGTCCGTGACTAGGGAAAAATGACCCGACATATATATATGGTCAAATACATTCTTTGTTCAATTGTATAGTTATTTCAATTGGTCATCCTTGTAAGCCTACCAAAGTAGTCCTGGCGTGTCAGGCACCATATTGGTCTGAAGTGCTTATATTCTATCTGACCGGTCCACCCGACTGGTGTTAAATAATCTGCAACACGAATAAATATTATCAGAAGGCCAAGACAATAAGGTAGCAGCAATTACAAATACATTAGCCATCTTGAAAGTAGACTGGGAGAGGGGGCTTCCACGTCAGGGGCTGTGTTATCATATTTACCATTGGGGCATGCCGCCCCCTCCCTGTCGCCGCCTAACGTAGTGGTCAACAAACAATTTTGATTCAAAACCTTAATTAACATGACCAAAAGTCATAACTCTTGATAATACAATCATGTAACATTTTAACTCTGGATATTTTGAAACCGACTATACACGTAACATCCCATCAGCATTCTGGGAAGTTGCCATGGCAACTTTATACTGTGGTCAGGCATTCATATTGTTCTTTGTAACCGTATCATTGTCATGGTAACTGAAACTAATTCTAATTAGAAGAGATCTGCGGTATGAACATTGGGGTGGCGACGCCGACCAGACATATGAAAGCAGCTTAAAATCTGTCATCATTGTACTTTCAGGGAATGGACATGACCAAGGATAGCTAATGTTTGAAAATTCCGAAGACAATTAGCCAAAAGAATGGAAATCTACTCATTATCTCCCCTCTTTAATGTCTAGGTTTGGTTCCCCTTAAATGCTCCCTATACCACACCCCTTCATGACGGTTTTCCTGCACTCCATGACATGAGCAACACATTGACAGGATGGCTAGATGACAAATCCATGTTCACACTCACATCATGAACCATCCCATGCGCTTTAGCAATAGATTACTAAAACTCTTAGGCCCATATTCTGATGCCAGGTTTAAATTAAACTAGAGTTTAAATATGTGGTTTAAGTATGGGAAGCCAAAAGAGGCTTGAATCTATAACAGTCAATGTTTAATTAACCAGCACATTTGGGACTCATAGTATTTAAAACTGTCTCGGAATAAAAAAAAAATTCAATAGTTTTCTACATTATTAGAGCATGAGGAAAGAGAGCAGTGAACATAAGAAGTATACATTGTAAATAAAGTTTTGGCACTTTTGGCTATCCATACTTAAACCACAGATTTAGACCAGGGTTAACTTAAACTTCGATATCGGAATACGGGCCTTAGGAGTTACCTATTCAATGCCTGTATCTCATAATTCCAACTCTAGTAATATTTTTTTACCTTTCCTTCAAACTTTCCTCGATTGTACATTATTCTCTACCGTACTGCGACTTGAGTATCCAGCGGGATTTATTTGGCGCATTGAAAATGGCATATCATTACTACATGTCATGGTTTATTCTTACCTTGGCATATGACTATTAATCGATCAAATTAACCCTGACATGGTAAAGTGCTCAGTAGACATGGTGGAATGAATTTCTCTGTTTTATTGGATTCCACAATGGGGTGATCCGTTGCCAAATGCAGATGACGAATATTTTTTGATAGTTTAATAGTACAAATGTAATATTTGGTTTATTTCGAAATTCGACTTCAAGATAATCGAATTGAAATAAACTAATTATGAAACAACCCCATCATAGTTGAGTACCCATTCCATTACGATATGGGAATCAACTGATTTGAATAATAGAAAATGCAAGTATTTTTTTTAAAGATCACGAAATCCTTATTTATATGATTCTTTAACCGTTCATGGCTGTTCTTATTATTGTTTGATATATTTTCAAAAGATTGGTTATATCACGATTAAAAAGGTCTCTACGTTATTCATCAAAATATGTGGACATCTTAAGAACAGTTCCGAGGTCAAAAATAAATCATACAAATTAATGTTTAAATTGTGCTCCACTCAATTTCACCAATCAAAAGTTGCACTGTTATTCCATGAAATAATTATTTCTTTTTACAAAACTTTAAGTTTCTAGACACCATTTGGCAGTATGGTTTGTTCATTTTGGTTGTGATTATCTGTGTACATAAATGACACATTGCAGACGTATCTCTTTGACATTCAGTGTTTAGTTCTATTTTGGTACCACTCAAAGTCGTGATGAACTTTAGCTCGGAAACTACCAATCGAGCAGGCCGGATCTTATTGTTCCTACGCCTTTGTGGATGAAGATGTGTCAGACAAAGGAGTCACAGAAGGGAACAATTTTGCTGCTAATTATCCCAGACTTTCCCCGTCAATTATCCAAGCACTATTATCATGATTACACGGTTTGAAATGGATATGTTTTTTTTAGTTTGTCAATGTTACATGTGTACTATTTTTCCATCTTTTTCTTCACTTAATTTACCGGGTAAAATCTTTTTGTAATCTGAACACCGTGCGCTTAGAAACATCCGTATTAAGCGCCTAATAAATATTTATGTATTATCATTAGTATTATTATATGTATGTTTGTTTAATTTTAGGAAAATAGTAGTTTAAATGTACATTTTATATATATACATTAAATATATTTGAATCGACTTGCGGGATCCATGGTCAGGTAGTAAAATAGAAAGCAATCTAAACTTCAATTAACTCAAAACCAGACACATAATGTCGCATACAGAAATATGACAAAATTACGACGAAAGTTTTGCCTCTGTTGTGAAGAATTCTGCAATCTTATGGAAAATACGTTATATTTTTATGAGTTTCTCTGACAAGCTCATTGATTAGAGGGGAACCAAACCCTGGAATTCTTTTTGTACATACAATGTTTAAAAATGGATTAACGTAAAACTCAGAGTAAGGTTGCAACATGATTCTTATCAAAATCAATGCAGAATTGATGAAGAAATGCTATATCCCAACCAAAAATTGGCCTTTTGCTGTTTTTTTTTTGAAAAAAAAACGTGAATGAGGAGTTGTCCGACATGACGTCACAGATTCCGTCGAATTTACCGATCGCACAGATCCTCATTAACGGTAGGGGTCGTCGTATCCCTGTGACTTTGGAAACTCATAACTTTAGAATGAGTTGTCCTATTTTGCTCAAACTTTTACTGTTCGTTTATCTGATTTTTCTTCATTCGATAAGAGCATGATAATTTCATTGGTTTGTTCCCCTTTAAGGTTGATAGCTCTGACGTTAATAGCAAATATCACTAAGGGACTGATCAAAGGGAAATCAAAAGCTAAATCACGTTAATATATTGGTATCATGCACACATAATTCATGATTTATTTATATTTCTATGTATTCGGTATTTTACAAGAAGATGTGAACAATTAAAGTTAGATAATAGTTACAGCACATACATTACAAAATAGTACAAAGGACGAAGCAACTAAATGGCCGGAGCAGCTAAAGTTTGGTAAATATGAAAAAAATAGTTTTATGCCATAGAACTTGGTAATGTGGAATACGTATAATAATTTCAGGGGCGGAAATATACATTGTAAATAAAAATGTACGCTCTGAAAACACTTTATTTGATATTGAACAAACAGGAATCATGGTTGTTTAGTGGGTATGCTTGCTTTTGAGTAATATTGTCTAATTCATACATAATGTTGAACACATTTTCACCAAAGACTATATCCTTTTCTCAAATACATTACCCTTTTCAGAGTGTATCATTGCAGGGAGACAATAAGATACTCTAGAATGTTGATTGATGCAATGTCATATTGAAAGAAAGATTTCTCTTAGCTGATCACACTTCTTTGAGTCACACTAGGCTCCCTATATATTGACAGCTCTAATACACCCTAAATGCATTTGCGTCAATTCCATACTATATTTAGATTGATCAACTATTAATTAAAACCAGGATTAGAAAAGGAACATCTGCATCGACTGCGATGAAGCACAGCACGTCGTATATGTCTAAATTATTACACGTACATGTAGACTCCATTTCATTTTTGCAATGGCAATGAATGAATTAAGAATGGCAAGGAGATAAAATAATGGTAAAATTGGGAATTTGGAAATTTAAGTATTTAAACTTTATTGCTATTCTGTTCACATTGTATTTGTTATTGGATTATTTCACAACGACACAAAATTAGAATATAATACACTGTATCATAATTAGTGAGTAAGGAAAGTATCCTTATTCACCTTTTTCTTGTATATTGCTCATCTTTACGAAAATAGGCAACACCCGTGAGACAAGTATATCTAAATATATCAACCGACACACACACTCTATTTATCACCGGATGAATTAGATATTCATAGAACAAAGCAAGAATTGGGTATTGTTCCTATTAGAAGGTCTGAACCTTTGAAATCAAGAAACCTTTCCAATGAAAGTACCAGAAAACTTGTTCAACAGAATATTTTAAGTCCTGTCTAAAATCGTATTTCTATTTTTTTTTTATCACTAATCATTAATTTTCTTGGTTGAAGTATAACATGTTTATAAACCTCTCTAATTCCTCCTCTATACTATTCCTTTTGGGATATTTATCATATCTTCATTATTGTTTTCTTTCTGTATTTGTTTTGCACAAGTCAAAGGAGTACCCACTGGACCAGTGCGTTATATCAAATCATCCTTATTATAAGGATGATGTCATCATTATTGTTATAATAGACATCCGTCTTGTCATCATTATTAGCTTCATAATTATTCATCATTTTTCTCACTATCGTTATTATTATTAGTATTATTATTATCATCATCATTATTATTATCATTATTATCAGATTATTGCTATTATGTACAATTTATTGCAGCTCAATTCTCATTGTACATGCAATTGTTAAATTCTTTTCCCCGCCTCTCAAAGCATATTTTTTGACAAATCCCGCAATTATGTTCAATTATGAAGTGGTGTTCTATACAAATGAATATTTGGGGATATAGGCAATTGGTAATGAGATCCTCACACTATAGAACATGGCCCTTATAATTTATGCCTCTCGTATATAAAGAATTTTGCACATACTCTGGCGTATACGTTGAGTACATTGTGCCCGATTCTTTGCAGGCGTTGAAAACCTTGCCCTGCTAGCTAGCGAGGGTTGTGAGAAAAAAATGCAAACAGAACCATTCTCGACATACTATATTGTATACGCACTGTAGAAACATTAAGTTATCGTCAACAGATGCTTACAAAAATTACTAGTACGTTACCTCAACATAGACATAAAATACACGTGTTATCTGCATGCAGTAAGATGTTAATATATGTTACGCATCCTCTCGGGATTCATAAGCATTGTGAACAATAAGGGTCTCAGGCTACAACCCTGTGGGATGTCCTGTCTGCATTTTTGTAATACTATGATTACATTATTGTTGCCAATTGCACTGCGAAGAATAATTCATAAGAATATGTCAATTTATTTAGTGTATTTTCTTCATTCTTTAAACAATGTTTACAATTCCCTTGTAAAATGCATTGTTTGACACTGTTTTCATTAAAAAAAACCCTCAATTGCCAGATCGTGAATGAAATATAAATGGTTGATGTTGTGTATATATAGGACCGGAGTGTGCACTAATCATAAGCTTCTAAATCAACGTTCATTGCTCCTAAAAAGAGTGAAAATTCTGCAGAGGAGTGTAAAAAGACTCGAGCATGATGGAGAACTTTGGTGAAGATTATCCTGTCTTGCACATCTGGTTTGTAGGGCACGTTTTAGGCAGAGAAGATGGAAGGAATTGATGTCTTTTTCCTGACCATTATACTCCAAGATTTTTGCCTTACAGAAGAGTGCTGAGATCACATACCTGGTAGATTTAAAGTTTGGTGGTTTTATCGGCTGGCTATTGGTCAGCATAGGTTTAATAAGCTTGGCCACGGTATTGGCGACGTTTTCAATTCTGGCAATGGTCTCTTTGTCCACTGCAGGGAGAGAGAGCGACGAAGACAGTTGAACTAGCGTACGTGAAGGTATCCACTATATCAATGTTTGTGTGTCATTGATGGAGATGTCAAGTCGGAAGGGACCTGTCTTGTGCGAGGATGTTGGTCTTCTTCAGATAAAAAGTCAGACCAGTCTCCTTGCAGGCATGAGATAGGTGATCTACTAGTTCCTGTAACCCAGCTTTAGTGTGAGAAAGCAAAGGTGCCACGTCTGCAAATAACATCTCATGCATCAGAACCTTCTTCACGTTGGTCTTTGCGCGAAGACGGGCAATGTTGAAAATTTTACCATCGGCTCCCTTGTGGATGTTGATGCCGTTTGTGCAGTTGAAGAAGGCATGGCGAAACAACATGGAGAATAAGATGCCTAAAAAAAGGTTTGGTGCTGATTTTAATCCACTGCACAAAGGAAATAGTTTGGGTGTGCCACCGCTGAAGCAGACTGTACTGTACGTGTTTATTTGCAGGGAATAACATGATCTGGAGCAGTCGGGGAGACATCCTATCTTCTTTGAGAGGATGAAATGTCCTCTCCTGCTAACCAGGTCACATGTTTTTGCCTAGTCAGTAAGTGTGATGTAAAGGGGCTTTTGTTGCTCACGGTATATTCCTCCTGCAGTTAAGGCAGAGGGAAAATCACTTATTTGACTCCTACTACTTCTAACAATAGTAAAATAGTAATAGTAAAGTAATTATTTCAATGTCAATATGAATAATCTAATAATATTATGAAATTAATAATAATAATAATAATAATAATAACAATAATAATAATGAAAGTAATTATGATAAGTGATGACAATGTCAATAGAAAATGATGGTAAAATAATAACAATAAGGTGGTACTGTTACAAACATTAGATAGTGATAATAATCCTTATAACAATGAACATAATGAAAAAAAAACATATATCCAACGCATTATCAGCTATATGAAGACATGTGTATAAGCATTCTATTCAACTGTCCCTCCTTGATCATTCTGACCGGACAAACTTTCCCCGGAGGTGATCATAGACGTGTTTCCTAATCAAGTCATTCACTATATACTCGTGAATATCATGTGTATTTCACAGGTGGTACTCTTAATATAGAGGCCTACGGGTTCAAGCTTATTAACCTAAATTTAGAATACACAGTACATGACTAAAGCCCTACTGAGCCAAAGATCTTCAATGGTCTAATTATTAGGAATATAGAGTTGGAATTCTCCCAAGAATGAACAGTAAAGAATAGACAATAGAAGAAAACCGTATTGATTGCACGTATTTAAATATACATGTATATATATACTATTAGTTATAATGCTGCTGGTCATCGAAAGTGGGATATTTATATCGCTATTTCTGATACTATTTTACTAGATGGCTCATCACCCATCTGTTGGTCTTCCTTGTGGCTCTATTTGGTAAATACAGATTAAAAAAACAAATCCGACAAACATGAACTTACAATGTAAAGACGTGTGATTGTGATTCTTGTTGTTATGTCATCATACTACAAAATGTATACAACTTGTAAGATCTGTAGATTGCTAGCATTAAAACTGTCGAATGATGAATAAAAACATCTATAATAATAATAATACATGATTATAGCATTTAAACACGCCATCTCTCTAGTCACCTATTCAGAGGCGCGAGACAAATTATATCAATTGTATCAATTCAAATGAATATTTAAAAAAAATCATATTTCAGCGTAAATAATCTTCCCAGTAGTTTGCCAGGGTACATGCAACGAGATAATGATCCTAATCGCGGATGGGAAGAGGGAAATCCTAGTTTTAGACAAATCAGCTTTGATCAATGGAAACAATTTATTTGCCATTGTCTTACATAATCACATTTATATACAAAAATATGTATTATATTCCTTGTTCCAAATTAATATCTTTAACATCTTCAAGACCCAGAGAAACAGTACAGAACGATAATCATCAGCTATATACGCTTCCACATTGTATTGTTGTTTTGACATTGTGCTATAATAGTCTAAGTGATGTTGTGACGAGCTTAGACTATTTTAATTATCGCAATTATACGATCAGTGTTTTCCGTCTTTAAGCATTCTCTTCCTGTGCGCTTCGTTCTGATCTACACGCGTAGATGACGCACACTGCTTTACGTCTTAGGAAGTTGCGCGTTAACACGTATCTTGGGTATGATCGTGATCTTGATCCGCATACGAACGTCATGGATGGATCGATGATAGGGGCAATATACACAGCATAAAAACAGTACATATATCCATACGCTATTTGTGAACGGGCGTATAGATTCAGTATTAAGAAGGGACCACTGAGGGTTGAAAATTCTGAGCGAATAATGAAAATCATGAAAATAAAAACAATAACAATATCGATAATAACAAGGATGATGATGATAATGATAGTAATAACAATGATGATGATGATAACGAAGGCAATAACAATGATAATAATGATAATAATAACAAAAATGATGATAATTCAAGAAAAAAGATACTCAAATAATTGAAAGCGAAGACCAAACCAAAATGAGACACAAAAAACAACAATAACAACAACAACAACAAGCATAGCAAATATTACGTTGTACCTTCCAAAGAACGATGATTTGTTTAAATACATGCATTTCATTTTATCTATTCATTTATTCATCGTTTTATCTATTCATTTATGTATTTTATTCATGCAGTCGTGTATCAGAAATAAAGATCTGTCTCCTAATGCACACGATCTTGCTTTGTGATGAATTCACCACCATTTATAAACCCAAATATTGAAATATTTTCAAAACTTATGACACTGGTTGAGTAGCCTAGAAATTTGATGTTTTGTGGTCTGAACTTTTCACAATGCTGGAGCAGTCTATCGTATACCAGTGGCGTGTTCAACCCATCATAAATCGTTTTGATACATACTTATTCTTGGAACGTGTCAAACCTTATCTCTTGAGCGCTTCTGTGGTCTAGCGGTTATGACACTGATATGTATCCAGGATGTCACGGGTTCGATTCCCGGTCGCGTGCTACTATTTTTCACATTACCGGTGCACTCTCTCAACCCTTTTCAAAGTTTCAAAGTTTTGATATAAACCCCTTACGGGCTCCTTATATTGGCAACGTACAGGCACAAAATGGTTGCGAACTCTCCATTCACTTTGTACACAGAATTTCACATTTCGTCATTTTCTAGAAAAGCAGACAACTTAATAAAAAAAAATCATTCCAAAATGCATGCAGCATCAAAATGTCCATATCATGCTTCAAGAGAAAAGTGCAATTTTGTCTACTTTTCTAGAAAAAGAAGAAAATGTGAAATTCTGTGTACAAAGTGAACGGAGAGTTCTCCATATTGGCAGCCATTTTGTGCCTGTACGTTGCCAATTTGAGGAGCGCACGAGGGGTTTAAATAAAAACTTTGAAAATTCGTAACTTTTGAATGGATTGCTCATATTTTCACAGATTGACCATTATATTTTTCATCATCCACTGAGCGCACATCAATGTCTGGGTGAAGTTCCCCTTTAATCAATCCCACACGGGATTTCTTACAACGAGCCGTAACAGGGTTTAGAGAATGGGTCTGCCTCAGACAAATCTCAAATTCATAAAAGCAACAAAAATATGACAAACATATGAAACAAAAATGACGTAAATATGATAATAGACAAGAAAGTTGTATTTTAATGATTTTAGCAAATCAAATTCAATATAATTCATACCTGCAAATTTACAAATCTTGGTCACGTATTATGACGAAGTTCATGCACTTTTTGACTGTCTACGTATTATAATCCTGCGGTCATTGTTTTTCAGTCACGTGTCTGTTTTTAACTTGTAAATGCACAATTATATCTGTTTATTGAGGTTTTCATGCTTTCCAATGCTCGGTGAATGTAACTTTAACTTATTAATTCCACGTAGAACAAAATGGAGTACATTTATTCATTAGATATTTATAATTCTAATCAGAAATAATAATCAACATTAATATTATATTCGTTAATCTTTTGATAATTACAAGTCAAATGAATATCATTGACACATTTCAAAGATTAATTTCTTCCATTTGATTTTGTCAATGTAAAGCATAGAAATTCAATTTTATTCTCATTAAATGTAATTCTTTTCTTGAAAGTCTATCATTTTATTTTATTTCTAATGTTATTGATTTCTTTATTTTGCACGACTCGCTGTTATTATGCGATGCTAAGTGAGAAATTTCTGGCGGCCACAGTCATAATTATGAATTCATATATTTTTCTCTTTGGTAACTTTATTTTTAATTCTTTTTTCGTGAAAAAAGCCCCGTCTATCATATGAATTTCCCTGTTATCCCTCCCCCCAGGATTACCTACAAATATGGGAGTATGTTGACGGAGCCGAAACCCCTGAAGAGCTCCGTGAGGCGGTGATGAGGCTGCAGAGGATGGCTGGTGTAGAGGTCACGGGTGTCCTCAACAATCAAACCCTTGCTAGGATCAAGAACGCCGAGAGATGCGGGAACAAGGATAAGAAGGTCTCCACAGATGAGATGAGGAGAAGGAGATATGCTGTCCAACATGGCTGGTCAAAGAGAAAACTAACTTGGGCGTAAGTATTATTTTGATTCTCACACGCTATACAACGCAAACAGGAAATGATAAAAGACATGCTATATAAAGAATTATCTTAAAAAAAAAATCGGTGCTCCATTTTATTTCAATTTCAAACATTGGACGCAGAACGACTTAATAAGTGTTTGAGCTTACAGAAGACCACCGATCTGTGCCTGACAACCATAAACCTAGCGGTCAATGCGAAATCAGATTTGTATGCTCCATTGTCAGATTGTACCTCATTGGGAAATAATAGGGACTTTTAGCATAGAAGACGGGAGTGCCGATCACAACGTTAGCTGTAAGGTCCGGTCCAGAAGTAGCGTTGTGTTGGTGCACCCTTCTGGAACGGACCTTAGAGCTAACGTTGTGATCAGCCCTCCCGTCTTCTATGTTAAAGGTCCGTATTGAGTTGTAATTCGTTGTTTAGTCATTGTTAGAAGTGCCACGGGTATTTCTAGTACAGTCATTTTTTAAGCTTAATGGTTTGGTAGTAAGTTTCCATTACTGATAATTTTAATTAATAATCCTGAAATCAGTTTCTTGAAATGTCAGATGTGATGTAAGCCTCTGGCAAGTTTTCGGGTTGTTAAGAACAAACAATGTGTAAATTGAATGCCTATAATGTGCTTCCTTTAGTAAATCCACCTATTTTTTAGCAGGATGTTTCAATGGAAGTGGTTTTCTGCAACAGTGACGTTGGGCCACTGTCAATACTAACTTGTACGGAGCTTTAGCTAGCAGTACGGTACGGCAATCAGGACGTTATTTCTCAAGCGCGGGATAATCTAGCGGGCGTTCTCAACCTTAGCGTAATATAACTACCATGACGACATGACGACATTGCGAAACAACCAATTTGGGCGGTGTATCGCAACATGATAATAATGATGATAATGATAATGCTACTAATCTAATGATGATGATAATGATGATAATAATAACACACATCATTTATATAACGCTTGAAATATTACTAATATCAATCGTTCTTAAAGTCTTGTGTAAGTTAGTGAATCACGAACCAGTTTCCATACATTTCAGTCGTATTTGATATCATTCCTCAACAGAATCAAGAACTACACACCTGACGTGGCGAAAGCGACTACGATCCGTGTTCTCACATCGGCATTCCATGTCTGGGGAGATGTCGCCAGACTTGACTTCACACCAACAAAGTTTCCAAAAGCCGACATCATCGTCCTCTTCGCTCGCGCCAACCATGGGGACGGCTACGCCTTCGATGGCCAAGGTGGCACACTGGCCCACGCCTACTTTCCTGGGGATGGTATCGGTGGTGATGTCCATTTCGACGAGGATGAAACGTTCAGCGATAGAACGAGGCAAGGTAGGCCAATTACAGAAACAGAACTTAAGTTCACATCTCCATATAAAAATGACTCTAATGTCGGTCAGATTCTATGGTTCATACATGCGAAATTTGTAGAAATGTATAACGCCAAAATAATTTTACTTCCATTAAACGTAATTTCCGCAAATGTTATCGTCATGTAAGCTTGTCCACTTCAAAAGGTTGCTCAAAGGGATCGTACATAAATTTCAAGTACGTACAAGCATGGTGAGGAATGCGTGAGCATTTTCTAACATTTTGTCGAGAATGGTCCACCGAGCCTTATCACTGTCTCCGTTGTTTGTGTACTTTCCAGTTTCCTTCGTTTAAATTGGAGAATAAGAAGTAGTTAGTCGAAAATCCTCTCACTCACAAAGAAGCGATTAATATTTGGCATCATTTCAGCCTTCAATAATGATAAAAATAATAAAACAGCAACATCAGCATAAACAATAACATCAACAATAATAACAATGATAATGATAGGAATAATAAATATTAATGTAGGTTTATCCAACCAATTTCTTACTGTTTTCGAACATTCTATTTCACCCCATTCACGTTCACACCCTCGCATTTTGCGTGAAATCAATTGCTCGAAAGGTAAATTTCTTTGAAGACAATTTGAAATTAAAAACATAATAATAATAGTCATGGGAATAATAATAACAGAATCATTAGTAAGAGGAGGAAAATGATGATGAAGATGAAGGAGAAAAGAAGGAAAAAGAAGGAAAGAAAGAAGAACAAGATGATGATGGAAAGAAGACGAGGAAAACGTCTCTTACTCGCTGCGGTTGGCATTGATGTGAATAGATTTGGTGCCTCCCTCCAGTGGTGCAACACCTCATTAACATACTGCCAGATGGAAAAAGGATGGATATAATTATAATGGTCATTTTTTGTACATTTTGTACACAAATTCTTGAAAGTCATTGAAACAACCTGAAAATAGACGTAAATCATTAGTATTATGTAAGCTCGTTCTGTGTTAATTGCTATATTTCGTCCTGCATGAAACACGTCTGATCACACTCGATTTCAATTGCCCCATATACCGCAGGTACCAACCTATTTATAGTAGCAGCTCATGAAATCGGACACAGTCTTGGACTGGCGCATTCTGAAGTCAGTAAGTCGTTGATGGCGCCCTACTACCAAGGATATCAGGCCAAATTCAGACTTCCAACCGATGACGTCAAAGGAATCCAAAGTCTGTATGGTGAGTTTGGACTCAAAACTTGAAACGTTAGAATGTTAGAAAGTTCGGTAA
The DNA here is from genome assembly GCA_036244855.1 of Temnopleurus reevesii. NCBI lineage: Eukaryota > Metazoa > Echinodermata > Echinoidea > Temnopleuroida > Temnopleuridae > Temnopleurus > Temnopleurus reevesii. The sequence continues at coordinate 21,583 of BQKZ01004657.1, read as the reverse complement.
AACTATAACGCAGGTTGTAAGGCAGCAACGATGCCCAGATTTGTTCATTCAAGACACAGATCGATGGGAATCATAACATTTCTAATGAAAATGATATATAATCACATGTATAAAATTAACCATCATCGTTGCATGGGCATATAGCCACAATGAAATAGGATTTCTAATTAGCTCGGTATCTGCTTTACAGCATTTTTGCGATGTTGCTGGTATAAGCTATATACGCGCCACAATACCGAGATCGAACCTTCGTAATGAAACAAATTCCTAATTATAATAATAATAATAGAAATTTATATAGTGCTATTCGAGTGAGACATGTTTGTGATAAAAATACACACGACAAAATGAAAAACCAATGTTCAGATAAATCTACAGCAATGATAAATTAACCTGATGAATTTTTCCATATTATTTTAATGTTAAAACAATTATGTTCCATGCTAGATTGTAATTTACCCAATTCGAGGATATTATTGTTTTTGAAACTTATCTTGTGTTGCACCATGTTACATTTTTGCAGCACAGCTATTCTTAATCATTTCTGAGTGGTAATGAAGTAAACGAATAATGCTACTATATATTTCTCTTCTCCGTAACGCTAAGGTGCCCGTTCGACACCCCCGAACAGACCTCGTCCACCACGCCCAGGGGTGCCAGATAATGGACCGTTGGATAGGAAAGTGTGTAATGCACCGGTCTCTGCAGTGGCTTATGGCCAAATCGCCGGGAATCCAGCACCTTCACTTTTTATATTCAGCGTAAGTGTTTAGCTCATTGGTTTTTTACTCTCTCTTTCTCACTCTACTTTGCATATTGTCCTATGCCCTCTATTTCATTGTACCTTACACCATTAGAGTACACACGAGTAAATAATCGCCCATAGGCTTACGTGCAAAATGACACCCATTCAGACATTCATTAAATAGAACTTATCTATAGATTTTTTTTGTTTTGTTTTAAGAGGGAGCGATTGAAATATCGCGTTCTTTTGAAAAATGTACTCAGGGGCACTTAATCTGCTCTAAAAGATTTGGCGGTTGAATTGAGACTAACCGATAATTTAGCACCACGCACACTATGAATCTCGGAAATGGTCCTAGGATATAACATTTTTCATAAATAGTCCTAAAACTTTGAAAATTATCCAGAATGAAAAAAAATAATTAAAGAATATTACTTCCGACGTCATTTCATTACATTTACAGCGACCACAGACAATATTCTCTTGACATTCTAAAACATTATATTCTTACGCAAATTTACCTGCACCTTCCCGAAATTCATTGTAAGTAATTTATTTACTCGAGTGAAACCATAGGTGTCTGTTGAACTCTCAACAAAACTTCCTCGACAAGCATTAATCTAAAGTGAGGCATTTAGAACGCCTCTTTTATATAACTTTTGGAAGGAGCTTGGTATTTTCATGATTATAGAGATTTATACATCTGCCCCAGCACCATTATAACACATTTCTTTTTTCCGCTGACCCATGCGGTGAAAGTTCAAATACCAAGCGTCTAGATTCGATATTAATTCAACCTACGTATATAATTACCACATGTCTTTATGTAATTTATGTTTTTAATGCAGGGCCCCCAGAGACAACAGTTGTCGCTATAAAAAAAAAACTTATAAAGGAGGCACTCTGTAACATAGAAGAATGAATAAATAAGAGAATATAAGCTATATTATGTATAAATTATATAATGTAACTATTAGGGTCCAAGATTCTTTACAAGCCTTGCAGGCCTCTATTTTTTATTTCCTTTGTAATTAGTTATTTCAAATATTATTTATTACTGTATTATTTGAACTATCAAAGAAATTGAAAAACAAAATAAATGATTTTATATGATTTGATTATAATCATAACTATTAATTATCATTGTATTATTGTATATTCGTCATAAATCATCATATTCTATCCTCATCCTCGCTTCCAATACAGGGAGAGCAATTCTGGATGAAGAAGGGAACTGAGCGAGTAACAAACGCAATTCAAATCGAAAGCTTTTTCACCGAAATGCAGTCCATTCCTGACGCTGCTTTTGTGAGAACATTTAGAGGGCAGAAGAGAATGGTGTTCTTTTCAGGTGAGCGCCATCGCTTTAAAGATAATTCTCTTGTAACTGGCAAAGTTGGAAGTTATTTCTCTTGCAATAAGTTTTCTAATAGATTTCCCACATATATCACATAAAATGGCACATGTGAGGGATGTCTATAGAGGTTTTTTTCTTCTTTTTTACTGTAGTGATAAGGCCTACCAACATTTTGTCACAAATTTCAGCAATGTATGTGGTATCTCCTAAGGTAATTGAAAAAAAATATTTTAACATTGTGTTATTATATTAACTATTCTCCAACGTTTAATTAACAATATTTTTGGAATATGACATAGTAAATGCAGCTAACATGTTGTACGTGATTCTCTTTAAAAAATTCAGTGATTTATCAAACGTTAGGCATAATGTTATTGTTGTTATTTGTATTTATTTAACTATCCATCCAATTATTACAATTACTTGATAAATCCATTTGCAGATCCTTTCTATTTATTTTTTTAATTTAGAATAAATTTCATCATGATTATGAGTATTATAATTGCTCCTTATCATGCCCTAAAAGGAAAATGTTCACCACATGACTTCCTTTGGCAAGATAAAGCCTTCGTCGCACCTTTGCCATGTTTGCGTTGTTAGCCTGCATCGGCCCAGCGTTTTTGGACATTACAAACGTTTCCTTGACGCACAAAGACGCAGGTCCTACGGTGGACTGACGCTCGTCGTACGCTCGTTGGGCACAAGTCGAACGTCAGTCTACCGTCTAATCTGCGTATGATGTCCGTCAAGTGAGCATTTTTACTTTCCAAAAACGCTAGGCTGACGCAGGCTAAAAACGCAAAGGTGTGACGCAGGCTTTAGGCAGAACATTTTTTTCATTTGTTCATTCATTACCAACAGGTACCGAGATCTGGGAGTTCTCACAGGGCAAATACCAACCCTATGACATACGGGAACGGACTGGTATCAGGACGAATGGTATCGATGCTGCATTCAAATGGGCGAGGAACAATAGGGTATACGTCTTCTATAGGAACCTCTACTGGCGTCTAAATGAACATACATTGCGGGCGGATAAGGGCTACCCAAGGCCCATCAAGGACAACTGGAGGGGGAGGAGTGGACCATTCAACGCCGCTTGGTCAGAGGGAAAAGGTGAAGCATATTCTGTTCGTTTAACATAAATTGAAATGTTGTGTACCATGTTGAATTATATATTTTTACATAAAACATCACATTTCTCATTTTTCTCAAAAACTTATATCTTCTATATCCTTATAGGTAATGTAGAGTGAGGAGAATTGATTTCTTCTAAACTTATGTACGTTGTTGATGGCCACTCATTGATGTATATCAGGTTAAAGAACAGAACCGAAACGTTTTATATTAATGTGAATGATGCTGAAGAATGTAATAAATTGAATAAACAAGAGCCTTGAGCTGGTGGTTATGTAAGCACATAGAAATGTCGTTTATTTTCATTATTATTATGATTATTATTGTTATTGTTATTATTATTATTATTATTATTATTATTATTATTATTATTATTATTATTATTATTATTATTATTATTATTATCATAATTGTCGTTATTAACATTATTAACACGTTTGCTATTCTACAATTCTTCTTTCGTATCTCAGGTGGAGTAAGTCACTTCTTGATGGACAAACAAGTCAGTACCTTTAAGGATAATGAGGTCTTCTTCGTTGCTGAAACACGCAACTTCGCTTCTGATTGGCTCTTATGTGGACAAAACATCGGATCAGGGGCAAACGGACCAATCAGAGTCGCCAAATCAATTTTAATCGTTTCGCTTATTTTAACAATGAAACTTGTGCTATGATTGGACAGTAATTTTCTCACTCAATAAAGTCTAATGGGGCGCCATTTTTAAGCGGTCTGAAGGTGAAGCAAATATATTGTCTTTCATAGCAGTAAAAATCCTAAAACTATGGGAAATCTGCAATAAGGTTTAATTTCTGTTAAGCCATTTTTCATCTTTTTTTTTTTATTGATAATGATTACTAACGATGAAAAGCAAAGATGTGTTTAATTTATCATGACAATTTCTGTTCATTGGTCAGCGTTTAGTATCCTATGGAAAAACCGCCATATAAATTTGAGTATTTACATCAATATTATTGAAATTATTATTATTATTATTATTATTATTATCATTATCATGAATTGTATTATTATTACCATGTAATAGCTGGAATAAATGAATCTTCATGAAATATTGATTGGACAAAGAAATATTTTGTTTTCATTTTTATTCTCGCTGTTTTGTCTCTCAGTTGTAATATTTTCCAATTTCTTTGCCATCATCACTTGACAGTTAAAGGGGAACCAACCCCTGGAATTATCGTGCTCCCATTGCATAAAGGAAAATCAGATGAACAAACTGTGAAAATTTGAGCAAAATCGGACAACCCGTTCAAAAGTTATGAAGTTTCAAAGTCACAGAGATTTCACTATTACTGCCGCTCATGGGGATCCGTGCGATCGGCAAAACCGACGGAATCTGTGACGTCATGTCGGACAACTCCTCATTCACTTTGTACATAGAATATTTAAAAAATGAATTATGTAAAATTCAGAGTAAGGTTGCAGCATGAATCCTTTCAAAATACATGCAGAATTAATACAGAAATGCTATACCCCAACCGAAAATTGGCATTTTGTTTACTTTTCCGAGAAAAAGGAGAAATTGTGAAGTTTTGTGTGCATGAGGAGTTGTCCGATATGACGTCACAGATTCCGTCGAATTTGCCGATCGCACGGATCCCCATGAGCGGTAGGGATCGTCATATCTCTGTGACTATGAAAATTCATAACTTTTGAACGGGTTGTCCGATTTTGCTCAAATTTTCACAGTTTGTTCATCTGATTTTTCTTCATATCATGGGAGCACGATAATTCCAGGGGTTGGTTTCCCTTTAATGCGCCATATGATTCAGCTCACCGACAATGGGCTAAATGTGTGACAGCAAAATTATATAATTGTGTCGATTAAGATTGGTAAATTTGTCCATACAATTTTGAGCTCCATTACAACATTTCTGAAAGTGCCCCTGTAATCTAATTTTCCTATAATTATATCAGAAACCTGCACTAAATAAGTGTACAATTACTTTGCTTTTATCTGACTTTTACAGATAGATCTAAAGATAAAGCAAGTTGGCCAGAAAAGTAATAACTTGATTGTGATATTCGCATATCTTCTTTCAACTGAGAAAGGCCTTCTTTCCATTAATTTAGTTTGCAATCTAATGTAATTCTATGTAAATTATCAAATTTCTATATCGCTTTATTATGTAAAAATTGTTTATAAACTCATCAAGAGAAGCAATAAAACATCTTATATGTATATCACTGAATTCATTGTTTGGAAGTACATATATTGTTGCCTACCGTTTGAAGTGTTTTTAATACTATTAAAGGGGAACCAATCCCTGAAATTATTGTGCCCTCATTTACTGAAGAAATTAACAAACCGTAAAAATTTGAGCAAAATCGGACGGCCCTTTCAAAAGTTATCAATTGTTAAAGTCACAAAGATATGACGATCCCTATACCGCTGATGGGGATCCGTGCGATCAGCAAAACCGACGGAGTCTGTGACGTCATGTCGGACAACTCCTCTTTCACTCTGTGCACAAAATTTCTTTTCTCCTTTTTTTTTTCGGAAAGGTCAACAAAATGCCAATTTTGGTTGTTGTATAACACTCCTTTACCGCTTCTGCATGTATTTTGAGAAGAATAATGTTGCAACCAAATTTTTCATTAATCGATTAAAAAAACATCTACAGTGTATATACAAAGGGAATGAGGAATTGAGGTCCTGAAGAATTGTCCGACATGACCTCACAGAGTCTGTCGGTTTTGCCATTGCACGAATCCCTATGAGCGGCAGTGATCGTCCAATCTTTATGAATTTGAAAATTGATGATTTTTGAACGGGTTGTCCGATTTTGCTCAAGCTTTTACAGTTTGTTCATCTGCTTCTTCTCCATTCAATGAGAGCACGATAATTCCAGGGTTTGGGAGAATTACACAAAATCTGCATTGCCAATATTGTCATAGTTACTAGCACAAAATTTATTCGAAATAATTATTAGCAATTAAAAAAGGAATCAACTAAAAAAAGGGAATGCTAGGGCAATAGCAAAAAATTAAATGATGTGAAAGTTATGAATATTTCAATATTTAGACGAATTTTGTAATTGCTGACGTCATAGGTGCACAATTAATCATTTATCATATTGATATGAATGTTGCAAAATGTTACTTTTTCCAAAACTGTAACCAGGATATCTTCAATATAGAAATGAAGATTTCCTATCTGCATGTTCATTAATGCAAACTTTTTATATCTTTCTCTAGATATCTTTAAAATATGAATCTATGATACAATAACTATAATAATTGCATATTAAAAATGTGTAAAATGTCACGAAATTCAATATTTTCAATGTGTCAAACGTTTACTGTACATTTACTTTACTAAATTGTAAAATTGGCCCAAGTTCAAAATATCTTAATTACTAATTAATTATCTAGTAGAGATATAAATGAATGGTGACTTGTGCGCCATCAAATTGACAATATATCTAAAACTTTTCAATGATTTGCCTATTTTTGCAAAATGTTACAAATTAATAATTATTAACTACGTTTTACGAGGTTTCCGATTGGCATGATCTTTTTTTATTCTGCTCATCAATTTTTTTCTTTCTGTATCTTTACAAACATATTTTTAGGTAGGCGCTCCTTTTAATTCTTAACTGTCAGATAAAACATAATCCATCAAATCTGCCCAACTTGAATTAATGAAAAGCCCAATTTTCATCAACTGTAAACGGAGGTAGCGTTCTCTTTGATAATACCGTTTCGTTGATATATAATGCTCTCAGATTGATTAGTTTATTAATGATTGTCTACAAACCAAAGTGAAACTCAACACGTTTGTCTGAATACACAGCGTTGCTGGGCACATCACCATCGTAGTAGAAGAGAATTCCATAAATGATCTGATATGTGCTATTTTCGATGCCTTTCCTGTCCTTTTATGTACTTCTCGTTAGTTTTATGATCACAATAGATATCGTCTCAACAGGATACAAATAGATGGAGGGAAACGCATTGTCACAAAATGTCAAAGGTAGAGGTATATTTACACTGTCTGCACACGGATAGAGAGAGGAGGGGATTTATGAAATTCCAATAATCCTGAAGACGGAGGAATGGCTTGAAAAAAAATGTTAAAGTATACAGTCTGACAGATTGCATTGATTAAGTGGCTCTTCCCCGAAATGTTATTCTAAGGCTTGGGACAGAATGCACAAAGTGCTAAAATATCATGTTACATGTATTCAACTATCATTTTTTTTGTGGCTGTGTTTATTCATATTTTCGTCTTTGTGTTGCTGTCATGGTAACCATTCCATTAAATTCTGTCTGTTTGTTTACAACAAAATATCTGGTGAGCCCGCCAAGGCGGGAGCAGCAGATCCAGCCCACACTACGTGGTCCTTTATTCTATGCATATATTTATTTATATATTTATTCATTTTACTTTTGGGAGAATATGTTCTTTCAGCTTGTTAAGCACTCGTCAATCCATCCTCCCATTTTTTTTAGAACATGGATCCACCCTTGACACGCTAGAATAAAATTCTTGATGGGTTTTATACGGCAACCTCGTTCAAATTAGCTGGAAAGACCATCATTATAAGCGTAGCATTTTGTTCAATTAAGGTTGTTGGATTTTTGATTGGAGACGGCAAATTGCTTATCATCAGCATTGTGTTATTGGAAACGATATGGGTGTCGCCTACCCATCGATGAATAATAAACATTTTGATATTCACAATACAGCTCCCCTAAATCAATTTTCCTTCTTACAAAATATTTATGCGGACTTTCTTCTCTCGAACTTGATGATGTTCATTTTTCTTATTGGAAGATGTATAGAAGATAGGGCACGACATCATCGATGACGCAATACGAAAAATATCAGAATGTAGAAAAAGGCATATAATTGATTTCTAACTGGTTTTTCTGCTTATTGACATATCATGGGAGCATTGACGGGGGAGGTCAACTATCGACCTATTCCATGATTCCTTTTTGTCTCGTCTTTTCGGATATGTTCAGGATAGTAATTTGTTTCAACCCTCCAGTCTGCATACAAACTGCAGCAGAGTGTTGTAACACCGCTCGTCAACCTTTCAAAGAGTGAACCTTTTTCTAGACCTGTTCGCCGTCTTCGACACTATGAATCGTTTCTTTTCGACAATGTTCGAGTTGAGGGTGACGTATACAACAGGTTTGTGTCCTGTCCTTCCCGCCATTCCCAATAGAGCACTTTTGTAATGTTTTTAATTTGATTCATGTTTGTCCTTAGACAAACCATTTATTAATTTGGCAAAAAATGAAGTGAGTACAATAGTCAAAATGCTACTTCTGCGTTGGACAAACATTGTCGCTTGACCAACCTAGCGACAACCGCTGTATGCTATTCAAATTACTTTTCTTGAGATATGACTATTTTATATCATGTAACCAAATAGTTTCCCATTATGCGTTTGACAAAGAAGCGTGTATAAATATGAATATGAGCCAATTAGTCAGGCATAAATAAATTCACTATCAGCTGCATTGCCTCGCACCCATTGTGTACCACGAGGCTATCACTATAGGAGACAACGACTAGTTTAAACACTTTAATCTATGAATTAAATTAACACTTTTGAATTAAGATAGATTGATTTTTTGTAATATATTCGGATAGATTTTTTATTCTGAACTTGGATTAAGTTTCAATTTTAATCGACAGTTTGGATGAAAACTCAACACCATGAATTAAAAAAAAACATTAAAAAAATCAATTTAAATTGATCTAAAGATATTAATCTAATTCAAAGGATTATTAGACTTTTAAAGCCTTTCTATAATTGTCCTATATTTTCCAATTGCTTGAATATAGAAACCTCTATTTTGTTTTCATACGATCATTGTTACTTTTAAAAGGTGACATTTTCATCTACGTGTCCATTTGACAATTTTCAAACACGATCTATAAGTGGAAAACAGTTTTGCAAAATTTCGTTGCCGAGCACCCTAATTGCTATGAAAAATACGAGAGGTTACTTTTTCTGTTTTGTGTGTCACATCCAAAGGAGGAGCCTCTTATCTTTTATTCAATATCTTGTCTGACATTCTCAGTTTCACCCATCACGACACATAAGGGCAATTCCACAAATTTCGGTGCCAATAGGGTTTTTACCGTTCCACAGTCCAGATTTTTTTTCCAGAGCACTCAGGAAATTGAAATTGTTGTTTTTCTGCTAGAACTCGTTGAGACCAACACGGAGATGTATAGTTTTGCATAGTTTCCAT
>BQKZ01004656.1:30170-52620 GCA_036244855.1 Temnopleurus reevesii | reverse complement strand
CGCCCCCCCCCCCCCCCCACACACACACTCCTCCTTCCCCGGCCCAGGGTGCCAAGGCATTGCTATTGTCAACTCGTGCAGTCTTTTAAAAAAAAAATTATTATTTATGTATCCGCGTATAGTCCTGAGAACAAATGATTTATCCCATCACCTCCTGCAGTGTTCATGCGAACGAGCGCACGGTCGTGACAGTCCAAATGGAGACACAAGATCTGGACGCAAATGTACAATGCCAAAAGGCAGTACGAAAATGGGTATTCTATTTAATCAAAGATCCATCGTCTATATCTTTTTTTGTAAAAGGATAGATCAATACAAGAAACACAGACATAAAGCAGTGAGGTGGGAAATTTTCTTTCTGCATAATAAGCAAGGGAAATCCCATCTTGAAGACCCATATCGCTTCTGCGTGCGCCCAAACATTATTTATTTCCGGCGCAGCGCGGTGAGCAGGTCGGCAGGATGCAAGTCATTTGGAAGGGTAAATGAAGGACTTACATTAAAAATGTAAACAACGAGATTCTTCAGAATTCAATAGACAATGGGTGAGAATAAGATAACACCCTGCCCTATGTACACGTACGTGTTGAAAAGGCTTTACGGGTATCAGTCGGTGATCAACATTCATTATAATTAGGTAGTCCTTTAGAAGTGCTCCGTGTCTCAGCTCAATGTGTAGCCATCCTCAAGTCGCGTCCATCAAGTCAGGAAACAATGGCTATATGTGGCCGTTTGAAGACGCTATCAACATGCTCTGCCATGTTTCTTGTTCTTATATTCATGGGAATGCTACTCGCTATACAGCAACTATGGCTTCAGTCTCAAAGAGTGAGTATTACAAATCATATACATGCATCTTTACATTATTGCGTAATAGAGACCTTGCGTTGTATTAAAGCGTGTGCACTTGCTACGTGAGGTTGTGGGAGCGGCGTTGAGCTGAGCTGAGCTGAGCATGATGCATTGTACAGCAATATGAACCGTCTTGTACATTGTTGTTGTTGTTGAATTGTACACTGTACAGATGTTCTACAGAGCGACAAACAAAATGTTGAAGTACTACTTTCAACTCTATTCTTTCTGCTCCACGTAACAAAAATAACAATAACTCTTACTTCTACTATCTACTACTATCAACTACTACTACTACCACTACTACTATTCTACAGCTACTACTACTACTACTACTACTACTACTACTACTACTACCTATAGGCTAGCTAGCTACTTCTTCTATACAACGTTGACACTCTTGATTTTAGTTATACGCCGATTTATGAATAATAGCAATCCACACATGAGAACAGAAATATTACTCGTCTACTGTCGAGGACCGTCTTTCATGCATTGAATTTTTTTGTTATCATCATTTCTGTGGTCAAAGGTGTCTATTAGCCCCCAAATTTTCTCGAAATGAAGAATGGACAATGATCGCTATATCAGCCCCCTTTAGACTCGAGGGCGCTACAATTTTCATTATGTTATCAGATATTTTAATTTAAAGGGAATTGCATGAGGTTAGGTCATTTCTTAGCTGGGTGCAATGAGATCAAAATCTTGCCAAGATATTAATAAGTTCTTCATTTTGGAGGTGTTATTATTTCAAACGATATGAACCAATTACATACATTTTCATCATATTCACTGAATTCCGGACCTTGTCAAACATTAGCAAGTTGTTATTTTCATCTTTTGAAATATTATTGTAACTAACCTCTCGTGAATTCATGTTAGCGAAAATTCCAGCATTACGCAGTAATTGAGCAAAAATCAGCAAGTAATCTGAAGAAAACTGGTCTTCTTTAGAGTATTAGAAGAAAGAGTAAAAGTCTTTGACTAAGGCAATGCATGTGTACAGGTTGATGACAAAAAATATCAGAGGGTTATCTGAAACTTTTGCGTTGACTATAGTCTGCTGGTACAGACTTTTGTCTTCGGTTTTCCGCAATGTGCATACTGCATAATCAGATTCTGCATTTTTGATGAAAAGGTAATGCAGTCTGTAATTTCAGATTCTGTATACATCATGCACTGCATTATATGCACTGGACCCAATAGAACACCGATATCTAAAGGTCTGTGCCTGCATACTAGTGTTGTGACTACTTCTGGTCGTTGACGATTTGCCCCTTGCCATAATGCGACTCGTTGTCGAATGGAATACATGTACATGTACATATATGCAATTTATTTGGAGGTCACGCTAAACTTCCGTTATCGACAGTACTGGGTGTGTCATAAATCCTGCTTTGAGCACAAACCCTAGCTCTTTCATGAATCTTCGACTTTGTTTTGTATATAACTGCAACGGAATTGATGTACATGAATGTAATGGAAAATTTAAGTATTTACCAGGGAGATGGGAATGTCCCTGGTATTACACTATAATATACATGTAGTTGATATTGTGTGATGAAATGCACACGGGAGAATTCACTTTATTGTACAAAATTGCACAAAACGATCATATTCGATTGCCTATTGTATCATGAAAGGGGAAGTTACTTTGAAAATGATTGGTCTTTGGCTTAGGAACCGTATAGCATGACACGTGTTAAGAGATTCGATGCTGCTTTGTAACAATTACAAAAGTAGGGGTCACACTAAGAGCTAAAACTTAATTGTTCAAGAACTTGAAGCCGTAATGCCTAAAAAAAAAACAGTTCCTCCCCCCCCCAAGGGATTTGAACGTCAAGTTTCGTTCATACGGTCGTGGGTGCCGAAATCACGACGAAACCTTACGGTTTCAAAAGCATGTCCAAATCACAATATTTTTTATGGTTACGTCGAAGTTTTGTCAAGGTTAAGGTCAAGGTTCACTGGGGAGTGTCGGGTTTTAACGAAGTTAAGTCGAAGTTAAGTCGAAGTTTTGTTAGCCACGACACACTCCAGAGCACACTCATAGTTTTGAGTGACCTTTTCGGGGTTCGACACTTACCAAACAATTTCTATCATAAAGACCTTCATGCATTATGCTGCGTATCATTAGCAGTAGTGCGCAATCATGAGTCTCAGTTTAATAGCAGAGTTTCACTAACTTTGTAGTTTTGTTATCTACATCTCAGTGTGAATCCCATCAAAGTTTCGTTAGGGAATTAATTTTGATGATCGTAGTTAGTGAAACTTAAGTGTAGACACAACCATCGCCGTTGCATAACGTGTATTGTTACTCGAAAGAAAGCAAATCGATTTCAACAGCCCTGGCCCTTCTACACACAATGGGCAAGACGTGTACCGTGTACATACAGATGGAACTCCTTGATGGAACTATTCAGGAAATTTCTGTCAGATTCAAGTGTACAAATGCACAGGCAACATCCATTTTCAGAGACCATCTGAATCAGGATGTGTACTCTGAAGGACCATAGCGCACCGGGTAGAGAGAGAGAGAGAGAGAGAGAGAGAGATAGAGAGAGACAGAGAGAGAGCTCAAGTAGAAGACCAGAGCTCAACATGCTCAAGGAGATTGATAACAAAACACAAAAATGGAAATCACCTGGTATAATTGAAGAGAACGACAATACAATCACTGGACTTCGAAAATCCTTTGGTCCCTATCACTGATGCCGCCTAATGCCAGGAGAGCGGGAAGAGATATCAAACAACTTTTTTTTAATTTATGATGCACAGTAGGCTACATTTCAGGGATTTCCAAACTTATGCAGTAGATGTGCAGTTGTTTTTATCGCGACCAAGAAAATATTTTCAAATTTTCGTGTCATCTCAATAAGAACTCTTGAAGATATAGCCAAAAATATTCGAAAATACCAACTTATTTTCGACTTGATTTTACTCAACACAGTAAGTAACAGCTCAGCTTCTGCAGCTAATAAATGATAGATCACGTCCGTCGGTCTATTGTAGTGATTGTGATCCTTGATAAGTCTAGATAAAAGAAGAGATAATATAAAATGCCAAACAATCTGATCAATATATTATAAGTGCTACATGTAAAGAGCATCAGTAAGTAGGGGCTTCTCAAGCATGTACTGTGAGCAGAAGGATAAAGGAAGTGGAAAATATAAACAACTCAAGCCTTTACGATAGCACCATTCAAAAGAAAGTAAATATATGTTGACAGATGTTCGGCATTCCTCCGCAAAATATAAAGTGGGAAGGTTTGTTTCTTTTTGTGTGTCTTAATAGAATTAATGCAAATGCTTGAATAGAATTTGTTTAATTTATCCACGTCGTTTGTCGTTTATGTTTGTAGTCATGTGAATGTAATCTTCTTGTAGTACTGAGATTGGTCGATTCGATCTAATCGTATTTTGTTGGATTTCCGTGGTTATGCTTCGGACTGAAGAAGATTGTGATATTTAGACAAATGTATTTTGAAACGACGCATTGATATGTTATGCCAACCTTTTGAGGCGGATATGATCCATTGTATCATGTATCTATATCGTTTTGATAAAGCCTGTCCGTTTGCCTCTTGTTGATTGCACACGGTATACGTTACAGCCTGATACCTTGCCATTATAAGACAACAAGTATCTCAATTGAACATTTAACCTAGCATACTAGGTCTGGAACATGTTTTATTTCATTACACAAAGATTTTTTGGGTGGCAAGGATTTTGTCTCTGATCAATGGCTTGCCACCCACATCATTTTTGGAGGAAATCTATCGCCGCCGATGTCACTATCTTCTAGAGCTCCTAAACCACCCATCAGAGCTTGAAGCTTTAAACTAGAGTATATATGCACTGTCTTAAATGTGTAAAGCATATCTTACAACCGGACGTGCGTCTTTTGAAGACGTGCGCCTTCGCAATTTCTGGAAAGCGCAGAGTGGACGCAGCATGAATTCCAAATTCGAGCAGAAGTAAGTGGGAAGTACTCAATAAGTAGTGTGTCTTGCTCGAGGAGTGCGTCCCGCACGTGGTCTGTGCGCCTTTTTGGAAGTAGGAAGAAGTAAGTTGCACGCACGAGCTCTACTTCTAGCGCACTCAATAAGTGGGACAAGCGTACGTGAGTGGCAAGTGAGGAGTGCGCTTGTCAGAAATCGTACTTACAAAGTAAGTGAGAAGTATTCACCATGTAAGTGTTACGCAAGACGATCGTGCGTCAAATTGGACGGATAATCGCAATTTGAAACGAGCCAACCTAAAAATAACAGTTTTAACAGTCGTATAATAATGAAGATAATAATAATAAAACTAAAAATTATAGTAATAAACTGACGAAAAGAGTGTGAGGAAAATCGGAAAACATGACAAGAGCCTAGGCAAGGACAATCTATATAGCTTGTATTAAAAAGTATACTAATCAGAAAAAACATTTGAAAAAGTTTGAACTAAATCGGACATACTTCAATAATATAACTGAACAGTGATTTCCATGCGAATTGGCAAATTTTAGTCACGTGTTATGACCTAAGTTATACTGTTCTCGTAACATATTGGGCTTCTTAGCATCCGCGTTAACCCACAAATGTATACTTGTTAATACATCCAAAACGTTGAATCATTACATGCACCTGCACTCATGTAAAAGGTATTCCTTCTTTCGGTGAAGGGGTCGAAATACAGGGTTTTACAGCAATGAGATATAATACCTATCTGCAGAGAAGCATATCACGTGACTAAAACTTGCCAATTTGTATGTAAAAATAATTGTTGAGTTACATCATTCAGATATTCATAATTTCCTTATTTGTCGTCCGTTTTGCTTCAAAATATTTTTTATCTGTTCGTCTGATTGTTTTGTTTTTAATGCAAGCTGTATTTGTTTGGCCCAGAAAAAATAATGCTTTCTGTGTCAATTGATTGTATTATCAGGACTATACCGCCAAACAGAAAATTTGCTGATCTTTTGTTTGGGACCTGTATACAAAACAAATACGTAAATAGATAAATACATGTAGATAAAAAAATAAAACCAACAAAAAAGTCTGGAAATTTTGATCAGATGAGAAACATTAGATATAATTTTATGCCTTCAGTGAACAGCTAACAATTTCTTTATATTAAAAGTATACAACATTACCTTTTACCACCAAATTGGTATTTCCCCAGGAAATTTAACTATGATTTCTTGATGATATAAATGTAGTCCTATGCTTGTCCACATCTCTATTTGAAATAGACTTTTTATCATTTTCTAAGATAATTGATCTGAGTAACAAGAAGTATAAAATATTGCCAAACTGAATATATTTATGTAATTAGATATAACAAGAGGGTGAGCATAACATATAAGAATATAAAGTCGGTTTAGGTTCTGAAAAAATGTATTTGATGAAATAACGATTAAATTTTCTGAACATGAACAAAATAAAGAGCGCATAATTCTTTGATGACATTATTCAATTTGGCAATTTGGTGTATTATATTCCTTTCCCCAGATATTCACTTTATTTCTACCTGCATATTATTTATTCTATTTTCCTCAAATTGTTCTCTCCACGTGTTTCATTTGCTCCTATCAAAAATAGTATTATTGGGTGGAATATTCTTTTCATCTAATGTGACACTGCTAAGAAGTATGCATCGTCGCATGTTACATTAATGCAAGCGGAGGAAGCGCATTTCCCAACACACACTTCTGAGGTGCTAATCATGTTCGTCGTCTACGTGTGACGTACTTCAGAGGTACAGTAGAAGTACTCACCACGCGCTGTGGAAGTACGTCATACACACGAATGTAGTGTGCTCATTCCCCAAATTGTTAACGCGTACATTGGAAGTGAGTGCAAAGTACGATGCTCTTGCTTGTAAAGTACGCTTCAACGCAGAAGTTTTTTTCATGTTTCGCCTGCGTTACACGCACGCCTAACGCACTTACTCAGTACTTCAATCGTGCAACCTCTGAGCGTGCTCCCTGCGTCTTTTTGGCGCAGAGTGGAAGTAGCAAAAAACTTGTCGACAAGTTTTCGGGCTGCGTGCTCTGCGTCGTGTCTGCAACCACCAAAAGACGTACTTCCCACGCACGTGCAACTCACCACTTGACCCATTTTTGGAAGCAGACCACACGCAGACCGCACGCACGTCCGGTTGTAAGAGAGGCTTAACGTCAGCATTATCGATTTGCTGTAGTAAATTGTAAACTATACAAACCTATAAATATAATAGGGTTTTAGGGCACATAACATACTGTGACTAAAAGTTACAATGATATACATCAAACATTACAATTAAGCGCGATTTTTAATTGTACTTCAAACTTCCATTGTTATCCGATTTGTCATGCTTTTATAGCATTCTTTATTTGTTTGTTACTTTATCTAGGTGCAACACTATGGCGTGCCAGTGGTCTTAAATGATTATCAGGTTTATGACTCATCGAGCATACAACCCCCAACCCACAATAAATGATAATTAAATAAAGAAAAAAAGAAATAACAAAGTACGTGTACGACTGCCAGTTATACATGTATATTTTATCACGAAAACATATATAATAATTAATAATTAGATAATTTATATAGCGTGTTGGTTTATTCTTATCTTGCTTTAAGTTTATTCTTATCTTGCTTTGTCTACATAAGCACATTAAAAAAGTACGTGTACGACTGCCAGTTATATACATGTATATTTTATCACGAAAACATATATGGTGTAAGTTTATTCTCATCTTGGTTTGTCTACATAAGCACATTAAAAGGGTGTGTCGTTGCGGATATTTACATTTCATCTTACAACATAGTCATGAGTAATGGTGTGCACTTCTATCGGCAACAACTGAAGCCCCAGTCACATAGGGACCCGAAAGCAACACGATTCAACACGACTCTTTGTTCTGAGGCTGTGAACTGTGAATTAATATAGAGTCGTGTTGAATCGTGTTGCTTCCGGGACTCTTTGTGACCGAGGCCTAAGCAATGTATACGGAAAAGTATACTTTTTAACAAATCAGGAGTCTGTAACCATGGTAACATGAAATAGAGTCTATGGCACCACGTGTACCCTAGAGATATCATTCATTTTTGATTGATTGTATCCCTTTTATGTTAATCAATGTTTGATATAGAGGCCATTAATAAACAGAAATGATAACCTCGTTGCCCCGATACTCCATGTCGAAAAGCGCCATGGAACCAATCCCTAGCAAAATGAGCTGTCTTCTTTCCTGAATAAAAATATCTGGATGAAATCCAACGCCATTTTTTAAAACGCGTCGATCAGTCGGAAAAAAAGTTTATTATTTTATTTATCATTATTCTTTAAATTTGTTTAACATAATCCAAACAATTTATGAAGAAAATAAGACTTAGAAGGGAATGAAAAGCCAAAGAGTATGTGAAAATGTTTTTCTGTGTTATATTTCAAATTTTTATTAAAAGGGGGAGTATTCTAGAGAATCTCTCCGCCAAGTTTTAAAAGCGTTCTCGCTGTTTTTCCTTGGCAATCAGCGGAAATATCACAGTGAAAATGCCGACTTAAATATACTCATACATCAGCACAGCTTCACTCTTGTCGCAAATCAGCAAAGCTCAGAAAAAGTTCATCATTTTTGAGAGTGTCGTCGAGATACTTTGAGACGGGTGCAGAACTGTAACTGTAATATTTATTCATGACTTTATTTGACAAGTGTATCTGATGCAAGGTACCGACGTAAACCGGTATTCTCGTTCACAGTTCTAATGCCCTGGTCACATAGGACCCCGGAAGCAACACGATTCAACACGACTCTTTGTTAATTTACAGTTAACTGCCTCCAAACAAAGAGTCGTATTGAATCGTGTCGCTTCCTGGGCTCTATGTGACCGGGGCATAAGTTTAATACATCTAACGTGGCTTTCATACGAAGTTAAACTTTTGAATCCATTTGAGCCTCAGATGAGTTCAAAGTTGCGCCAACCTACCAACCTACACGAACTTTAAGATCATCCTCTATAGGCCTACAGGTTCCGGCTTCCAGAAGATGGTGGGGGGAACGAGCATTTGCTTACTCAGGCCCTACTCTGTGGAATGCCCTTCCACAGAGTCTGAAAACCTTAACATCATTATATTCCTTCAAGGGCAACCTTAAGACTTATTTATTTAAGAGTGCCTTTTGACTTTCCTTTTTATTTCTTTTCTGTAATGAATTTTCTCTGAGCGCCTTGAGCACCTAATCAGGGTGGAAAGTGCGCTATATAAGACACATGTATTATTATTATTATTATTATTATTATCACCAGCGAGACATGATTACAGGTTTGCAGAAGTTGTAGTTTAGTAGACAAAATATGATCTCATCCGCCAGCACAACTAAATACAGTCAACCCCGCCAACGATATTGTATGATATGACGCAATCACTTTTTTTTTTAACAATCCTAGTATGTCTTATATTAAAAAATATAATCCCATAAGTATTACCAGTGTACCATATGTTCTCGTTTGTTTGATAGATTGGGGGACGACTGGATGTCTACAGATGCAGCTCCTGTTCATCTGATGGTCATCTACCTTCCTCTCCATTGGAGGCTCAGTGGTTAGATATAAAGATGTCAGAAAGGCAGGACACGTTACAAGGTCTTCCAAAAACATCCATCGATGAGATCGTGGATGATACCGCCAATCAAGCGCTGGTTGCAGTCGGCCACGAGTCCATTCGACAGGAAGTGACGTCACCGAAAACGACAACATATAAACTGCTAACGCCCCTATCACCACGAGTCGGAGATACTTTGCGCTTTCACATTGAGGCTAGAAATGGGGCGGGAAAACAGAAAGTGACTGGTGGAGACTTCTGGTTTGCAGTACTTGAGAGCCCCAAGCTGAAGGTAAAGTATTGTATAGGGGACCCATGTTGATGTCGTATTAACATGATTAACGCGACCACAATTAACGACGTTAAATTTAAAGACGACCAAAATGGTCATTTACGCATTTTGCAAATATACACTTAGATGAGTTAGGCTCCCATAGATCTAATGTCAATACAAAAACACAAACAAGACAGAAACAAGAAAAGAAATAAAACAAGAAACATACAATTTGTAACAAGGTAAACATATAAGATTATAAGAAATGAAAAGCATTTAGCAAATAATCAAGGTACCCCACAAGAGTCACACACACACAAACACACACACGCACATACACACATATACACACACCCACTCACTCACATACACACCCACTTATACATACGCACTTACTGACGCACGCAGAGCTGGAAATATACTTCGGGAGATGGGATTATGGTGTAGGGGCAGGGGAGGTATAGGATTGAGACCACATTTCATACATCAAAGATGCAAATTAGAAGGACATACTGCTCAACAGAGAACCACATCAAGTATATTATAGTTCCAAACATTATGCAGTATTACTATTCCATTTACGAGATTACGCAATGTTATACAGCGCAAATTCATGAATTCTCAGCTGGTGTGTACGATCATGGCTAGGGATAGTCTGCAGGGACAGACTCTTGGCTTCAATATGCATAGTGCATAACTAGAAGTCTGTGTTTTGAGACTACCTCACAACATTAAGCCCTTGGCTATAGGAAAAGGCGACGTAGTATGCAATTTGAATGTTGTATCATACATGTGCCCTGCACAGTATACAACACTGAAAGCAAACTATCTTGTACGCTTTCTTAATATATGCGGGGTTTTTTTTTTACAGAGATGTATCATACTCCATTATATATTACAAAACTTTCTGATAATACATATCGTAATGAGTTCTCTAGGTCATACTAATAATGCAAAAGGCCTTGGGCACTCAACATGCTCAACAGAGTGGACATATGCGCTATGTAGATTGCATCTATTATTATTATTTTTACTAATGTTTTGCCATACAGTTTGAAAGGCTTTCAAATGTCAATATGACAAAGTATTTGTAATTCCTTTTCTCACCTCTCTCTCTCTCTCTCCCTCTCTCTCTTTTCTCTTTCTTCCTACACCCATATATGCGCGCACGCTCTCACTCGCCCGTCTCCTCTCTCTCTCTCCCCTTTCACCACAACCTCCCTCTCTTCACCCCTGCTCACCCGTCATCCATCCATCTCTCTCTCTCTCTCTCTCTCTCTCTCTCTCTCTCCCTCCCTTCCTCCCTCTCTCCCCCTTTTATCCCTTGCATCGAATTTATACCAATTCACCATCGTTTCCGAGCGCCTTGAATCAGCCTTGTCCCGCGCCCAGGTCGTGCAAAGTCAATCTGGAGGAAGAAAAATGTTCAGGAATATTTTTTCATGGAACATGACAGTTCAAAAGTTCAGACAGGGAATTCCCCCTCACATAGTGATAGTGTTGTGTGGTTCAGACAATCAACGTACGCGATGCGGTTACAGAATTGTTGCCATGGTATCCTAATGTTCACTTTGCTCTCTACATAATAACATACATTTCCATGTGATTTAATAAGAAGACGTTCGCCATCAATCGTCATCAGTCTTTGTTCAATCTAATATCAAACCGTCATTTCTTAAAATTTGCAATAAACAGCCTATTTTCTTTGGTAAAGGAATATTATTTTTGCGAACAAATTATTTTAAATCAGCGGGATTGGGAATAGAAGTATTAAAAGTAAAAGTGGGTGTAAATATTGTATTTTAATTTATTTATTTATTTATTATTTATTTATTAAAACATATTTAATCAGGATGACAAGATCAATTATATACAAGGTAAAAAATGGTTTTCATCTTGGTCCTGAAACAAAACAAATGCAAATAGTAAATGATAATTAGGATGATGATAATTTTAATAATAAACAAATATGAAATAAGTTCGGCGTTGCATGTTCCCAAAGGTTTATCAAAATTGATTACATTAATATATAAAATCCAATCTATTGTTGTGAAGTACCACTTTGAATTTGCTCTATCCCCTTCTTGTTAGAATGCCTAACAGGGTAGCAGCAATCCCCATCTTATACCTCTTTTGGTATGACGCGACAGGGAATCGAACCCAGAATCTTCCGGTTATGAGACGAGCGCTCTTGTCGATTGAGCCATCATACCGGTATACCAATTACGTCGAATAAGCGTCGGTCTTTTACGACAGAGAACTATTCGATGAATCCAGAGTATCAATGTTAACAAAATTTGAGTTAATCCTAAAGCCTGAGTCACATAGAAGTCCGGAAGCAACACGGATGAACAAGATTTGTTGTTTATTTCAAATTGAACTGCCTTCGAACAAAGAGTCGTGTTGAGTCGTGTTGAGTCGTGTTTAGTCGGGAGGACTTTGGGCATGACAAGGCAAGGCATCAAACATATGAAACATTGTGTGTTCTGCCCACCGTCATAGTTCTCTTTGATGATTTTGATATATATTTGTATTTTATACTCTTTTCACGAAATCTATCAGAGCAAAAAAAAATATATTGTGTTACTTATTTCTTTCCTCTCTCCAGGCTTCCACTGCTGGGAAGGTCATCGACCATCATAATGGGACATACAGTCTTTATTTCTTGGCTGGTTGGTCAGGGGAGGCACGAGTGCGTATTACCTTAGTGCATCCCAGTGAAGCCGTGTATTACCTGAAGAATTCATTTCGGTAAGGATACAATATACAATTAGAAAGTTGTATTTTGCTGGATCCATGAAAGCATAGATATAGACAAGGCTGCAATACACTCACGTGATGTAAGCTTGCTTAAAGACATGACAGCTCGCGATGTGTTTTAACTGGCTAACCATGAACTTGGCAAGGAAATAACTAGAATGTTTTCTTTTGGAAACGGGTATGTGGATCAGTTCTTTATAAACGGACTTAGCCGGAGCATGATATCACGTTGTGGCTAAATAGCGAATTTGGACAGGCCAATGTGTTTTCTTGTTTAGGGCAAACATATAAAGCTGTTGATTAATGATGGTTGTGGGATCATATCCTGCAACTGGGGTAAATTCTGTTTTTGATTTGATTTGATTTTGTTTTATTTCTGCATTCAAATGAATGATTTACGATACAAACATTTAACATAAATACATAATACAAATGAATAGTATATGTTAACATACATAGAATAGGTATATAAGAAAGAGAAACAAAGTACCAAATAAATAGAGTAGAGTAAGGGAACGAATAGAGTAAGGGAACGCAGGAGAGCATCAGCATGGGGGATGAAGCTTGACGTGGATGGCGGCCTCAAAAGGAGATTTCGTGACTCTGTAATCTAACCAAGTGGATGCAGTGCTAGTGCTGGTGCAGTTGCAGTGGACAATAGTAGAGTAAACAAAAACAAAAAAATAAAAAAAAATATCTATTTCAAAATAAGTCATGGAGGTGTGTGAGATTCATAAGAGTCTATAAAACTTTGTGTCAATGTCGCTTTAAGGGAGTTAATGGAAGAGCATGATTTTATTTTTAAATAATCATACCCAAGAAATTATGTAATAATGATATATTTTTATTCTCAACAGACACGCTGAGAAGAAGGTGATGTGGCAAGGTGTGTTTACCTCCAAGGGCACAGTTGAAAGATCACCATGCTGGATCAACCTTATGGGCGACACGTCTAACAAGTGTGTATATCAGCCGAAGAGGGCGCTACATCATACACAACTTCTATGCGATCGGCCTCAGTCCCTGTCTTGCGATACGTTATCTGGTGTCGTGGGGGCTACATCATATTCCCACCAGTTTAATCGTGTCCTTACTCCGGACAAGGCATACCTTTTTAACAAGTAAGAAACTGATTAAAATATCTCTCAATTGTCCGTAATCGTAGAAGCAGATAGTGCAAGTCATTTTCGATAGGTGTATAAGCCTAGAAGTAACAAATATGTTACGGAGCTATTTTCATAATTGGCTAGTTTATGCCCATTGGTAGAAAACACGCTCATTCCATTCTGTATTCATTAGCACTCACCTTTATTATCACATAAGATTATTCGGTATCGCCTGATGAAGACATATGATTTTCACAATTGAGCAATAATCATTTAAAATATATTGAATTAAAAAAAAAGAATATGATAAAGGATTGAGGTATAAAGTGACAATACCAGAAGAGTGGATGATATGCCAACACATCGTTTCTTTATGGAAATAAAAATGAAAATTATGTTGATATTGAAATGAACCTAATGTTCAAAGTTGAAACTATCTCTGGTCAAGACTTTTTCACCTACATGGTCTGTAAAACCTCAAGTTCAAGCACGCCCTCTAGTGACAAGTTTATCTGAATCACTCTTCTTTTCTCATTTATTTACAGGTCTTTAGTGAATGCTCCATTGGCCTTTGGACAATCTGTATTCATCAAAGGTTAGTGCAAGTGTGTAGAATACGGTACTTTACGAAGTGGTTCGAATCATATAATCGTAACAAAACATAATGTTCTTGGCAACAATTATGCTTGTCTGAAACAAAACAAAAAGCAAAAAAAAAAAATCCCAAAAGAACAAACAAACATACGACTTGAAATCTTAGCACGATAGTGAGGTATATGATTTATTCATGCAGTTGGATGTATCAGACTAACACGGTGAAGGATGAAGTTTAATCCATTCAACTCAGCTATCACCTCGTCGGATACATCTTTCATCTTTCACCTCATTAATTAATTATTCTATCCACTTTACTCACAGCCATCCATTATGAGTATATTATGCATTATGTTCCATAAGGTGGAATTAATGTAGCCATTGAATTTCTTCCTTTCCCTATCTTTCGTCTTATCCGTATTGTCCCATTTCTTCTGTATTTAAGCTTTTTATTTCCACCTGTACTACATGTATTGAATTCAGCTCAGCTTTTCCACCTCGTCTATCCATATTTGTCCATGGTGCATCATTCAAATGCAGCCTGATATTCAATGGCAGCCGAAGAAGGAAATGGAACCAAATATGTTTGGATTTAGCACCCCAGAATCATCAAAGTTGGACATTAAAAACACGAATTCCGTGTAGAAATACCGAAATACGGCCTAAAATCGGTTTTCTATGGGGGTCATTTTGAAATTAAAAATGACGGCTGAATAAGTGGTGGGAAATATTGGAACCAAAGGGGGTTTTTTTGCATTCAGCACTCCAAGATTGACAAAGTTCGGTCAAAGAAATTATTTTAACAGAAAAATCCTACGGGATAGAGGCCTCTGCTAGTTCTCATGTTATTTTGTTATATGTAATTTATTATTTATTTATTTATTCATTTGAACGTCATCGACATATGAAACCAACATTTTGTTCTGATTACATTTTTTTCATATACATTGTGTTATGTCAAACAAATTATACAAAATAAAGAAAATATGAATAATTTGATTACAATAATGAAACAATTATGAACAACTCACCCCATTGATCAGTTCAATAGCCTGATACCAATTCAGTTAAATATGATATATTGATATAAATATTTAATTGTAATATTAAGTTAAGACTGAATTCCAAACTTTTCTTACCATTCCCATATCTTAACGATATCACAAATTATATATTGCTGCACTGTATACTTTATGTACAATCATTATGTATTCCTTTATTTAAATGTTCCTGTCTTCATGGTGCCAAAATGTAAACGTATAATTCATTGGGATTCAGCAGGGTACATCAGGCACAACATGTTCTCTTTGATATATATTCAAGGCTCTTTATTGTCTCAATCATATATACAAACAAATAAAAATGTCAACAAAACAAAAACAAGGGGAAAATAAAGATATAAATAGAATAGCAATCAAACAGGGAATAATACAAGTAAAAAGAAATCTTTTCACAGCAAGTTTATGATGATGTGCTGCCATCTGGGGGTGTTTCATCAAGATTTGTCGCAGAGACAATTAGTCAGCGCTGACAAATTCCTTGATTGTGATTGAATGAAAAGCACTTTCGCTGACAATTGCAATGGGAACTGTCGGAAAATGACTCCTTGTCGCTGCGACAAATCTTGATGAAAAACCTCGATCTGTGTATTTTCATTACTTTCATAGGAGCAGGAAGATCCTGAGTTGGTAACGTTACTTACATGCATATTTCGTTTTTTCACGTTCGGTTAAACCTGAAAGACTAAGGCAAATGGCACATGGAAACGACACGAAATGGGAAGGGGAACTAAAGAGTTTGTGAGTTTGTGTCAATCACATTAGTGATCTAATGACGGTTTTATATCTGTCTTCCAGAAAATCTGAGAGGAATGGCGATTCTGGATCCGCAGCTTGTTTCCCCGCCAGACTGCCGAACAGATCTCCCCCGGACTCTCTCCGATGGATTCTGGTACAACCACCACTGGCAGTCGCTAGTTTGCCAACCACGCAGGGACTATTCTGAACGTAACATACGGAAGTGCCTTCAAGGACAAAGTGTCTATTTAACCGGAGATTCCACAACAAGACAATGGTTTTCACAGATTGCCAGAACCTTGAAACTAGGTAAAAAGGAAGATAATGAGTTCAGAAACAAATCTTTTTATTTATCCAGGAAAGACTTTAAGAGTGATATTAATCTCGAGTTCATCTTCCATCCCTTATCACTCCATCCTACTAATGTATTTGTGAATCTATCTGTAGTGCAGTTTGAGGCTGATGTTCTGCATAAACTCAGCAAGACTCCTTGTCAGGACGCAACGGTGGTGATAAGCCCATGGGCCCACTTCCCTAACTATCCCTGGGCCATTTACATAGACTGGCTCGAAGGTATTCGTGACGCCTACAACAGAGTAAGGAGAACTTGTCCTAATGTGAAGCTGATTGTGAAAACCCCTCATCCAGTTAACATGCAATACGAGATGAAAGGTCGGGATTGGATGTTTTATCAGATGAAAGAGGCCATGTGGAGAATCTTTCAGGGATCAGGAGCATTCTTTGTTGATATATGGGACTTGAATCTATCTTATCCATCGGTTCCTATTAATATGCACATGCCAGACATTGTCATCAAAGAAGAAATAGCTCTTTTTCTTTCTTATGTATGTCCAAGATGAAAGAATATCTCTCCTATGATATTATCAAGAATGTTTGTTTGATTGTTTTAGTGCTTTAGGAACAAAAAAAAAACCGAGATGACAGGAATTGTCACATTTCTTGATCCATTATTCAAACTTTATTGCTGTAGTTTATCAATTTTTATATTACACATTGTTGTAAGTCCAATGTTGATATAATCTCGCTAGCGCTCCAATTCGTCGATGATTATGCTCAGTTATTTACAGTCATAAATAGTATGATGGGGTCACATTAATTCGTATACTTTTTTCTAGAGCATTTTTGGATCGCGGTACTTAGCACAAAATATCTCTTAAAATACAAAATTATTTTCTAAAATCTCGGCACGAAATGAAACTAGATATTTTATGTTTCAAATATTTCCAAAAATAAAATTAATTCACGAAAGAATCACAGAGATATCGCGACATCAAAATTCGATTGACGAAAAGATCGCATCGCTCCAAGCTGGAAAATGGCGAAAATTGTCAACAAACTGTGTCATTTTAATTCGTAGACCCCGTTTTGAACAAGATTTACCATAAAATTGCTTCTATCTAAGATGCAAAATTTACAGTAGTTTGACCACATAATATCAAGAAATCAAATGGTATGACTGCTTACTTACAAATTTGATGATTTCTGTCCGAAAATTGAAAGAATTCATATCAGTGTCACGAGACCCGTGTTTTTCTGCAAATGCAAGCAAATCTGCCGATCTTTTGGCAATATTTTCATTGTTTTTGGTCCTTTTGCTAAGAAAATTTCCAGTTTGGGCAAATAAACAACCCTCTTCACGATGGTGATGTCAGATTTGTAATATTTCATCGATTTTGTAGAAATTCATATGATGTACGAATTAATATGATGGGCGAATTAATGTGGCAGCACCATACACTAATATAGATCGTATTCAGCATGATATTCTATGACAAGGATTAAAAAAAATATCAGTCCCCTCACTCTATCTGATCATTTGCGCGCCGCCATGACGCCAAAAGAAAGCTTACGCTATGTGCCATTGTGACTTTTATCATTTCTTTCGTTGCACAACTTTTCACGATGTTACAAATGTTAGACCCATGGTTCAAAAGTTATGCAACATTATGTAATACAGTGTAGGCTCGGAAACCGATAATTTCCTTGTTTTTCGTACTTAAAATGATAAGAAAATAATGTCAAAGCCATTATGTTTGATATTGTTGACATGTTCAATGATTATTAATTGGAAATGTATTCCAAGCAAAAAAAAGAAGAAGAAGAAATAATGCCTAATGAATAACAGAAATTGAAAAACACACAAAATACACAAGGAACTTATGAAAGCAAAAAAAAAATGCATAAGAATATAATTTTCCAGGAACTTTACCATTATAATTATTGAAGATGTCTTCGGAAGAAACTAAACCATTTTGATAAAAAATGAATTTCGGATATACAGCTTAATTTGCATAATTAATGAGCTGCTGGGATTTTTTAAATAGAACATTCGGGAGTGTGAAGTTTTCCATACGATCACCACTTTTCATCGCTTCGTGGTCAAGATTTTAGATGTTACATGGGGTCATTAGCAGCAGCTCCCCCGGTCTCCGTAGGCATAATTATAGCCTTGTCTATTTAGGGTTACATTAATTTCTGAGAGTAGTATTTGGTGGTATTTCTGTTTTTTTTTGTTACATTTGCAAGAAAAATAAGATAGATCATTAAACAACTTGCTGATATGATTTGACCTGATGAATTTCAACCAGTCACCTTATTCTAGCGTCCCTAATGGATGGCATATGTCAACTTGGAACACATAGCATGGGTTTATTATGCAAATGTACTCATTCCAAAATTGAATCCTATTTGAACTTTTGAATTTCATTTTGGTTAATCTTGAAATATTTTGGGGCTAGGAATATTTTGAAAATCGGACATTGATAGTTATCTCTTGGATAATGATAAACCTTTGCGTGTATTTTAGAGAATGATTTTGAACTGAACTCAAACTTTTTGTCGACTACTCATCCAGTCATGTCTTGACTATTTAGTTTTAAGAGTGAAGAATAATGTGTGTGAATATATAAAGATCGTGCCATTATCTACAGTTTCACAATTTGGACAGAAATTGTAGTTCTAAATCAAAGCGTATTTCCAAAGAATTTTGAGCGTGTATATAATTCTAAATACACCTAAAAGTAAGACGAGACGGCAGCTGATGAATGAATGCATTATTCGTATTGCAACATGTCTTTCCATCTTGCCATATTCGCAATGTATGTTGGATTTGTGTGAAACTGATGTCATGAAAGTGACTCTAACATTTTTTTTATAACAATAAATGTTTTGCTTAGCAGGAATCTGATTGTATTGGACTTTTGCTTTCTACAGTCGGGACCAGAGACAATGCACTTGGACCGGTGATAATTGATTCTTACAAGTACTCGTACCATACATATTTGCAGCAATACCATCAGAGTGCTGATACAAAAAAAACCTTGTCATTCAACAAATATGCACTAATGGAAATCTTATTCATGATAAATCAACCATAATATCAAACAAATATACATTAAATTAGCATTAATCATATTAATAATAAATCATTCAGCAAAGTATCAATTACATGTACTATCAAAGTACGGAAAGAGTTGAATTTTCAGCGTGGTTTGAAAGTTTCCTTTGGACATCTTTGTTAAGGACAGGTGGTGAAGCATTAAAAACTGAAAGGCTGCTGCTATCGAATTTGATGATGTCCATCTCGACACCATTTATGAAATCGGCGAAGACACAGGAATGGATATTTTGGATATTCTCTTTCTTGTTTCTAAATCACCATGTTCTGTCATTCGCATCTCTGCGGTTTGTTTAGGCGACGATGATCTGTCAATTTGTTTAATCCTCTTTTCGATGAAAATGATGAATGTATAGATGAAAGGATTGATGGACGAATTGATCGGAACAATGAGAATAATTGTCCAGGCGTAGAGAGAAGGATGTAATGTAACATAACCAGTCTGTGACAGAAACCCCATGATGATGACAGGCATCCAACATGCAAAATCTGTAGCAATAAAAAGCGCCATTTTCCCAGCTACTCTTGCGTCACGTGTTCTAGACACATTGCGTCTAATAGATGACGAAGATCTTATCACTTTAATAAAGATGATGATGTAGCATACCAATATGAATATAAACGCTAAGAAATTGACCCCCATGAATATGAAAATGGAATACCACCAGGCAGGACGAGTTCCCGTTGTCATGGTGATATATTCTACCTCATATTCCCAGAAGTTATCAATACCATGGATGACAAGTGCTCCTGTTCCGTCCACTTCGACATGTAAAGGTATTCCCATACACACGTCTGTCAGACCATACACGCGTGATTTCATAAGGAGAGGAAACGCGCTCAAAAATACATTGAAACACCAGATAGAAATAATAAAAACAATCGATGACTTGGGGCCGATTCTTCGATCCGTGAAAGGAAAGACGATACATATGAATCTGTCAATTGTGATTAACACGAGGGTAAAGACGGACGACTCACTCGACAACAGTCCAAGGAATCCAGCAAAGTGACATAAGGTGGACGCCCGCCATTGTGGCGCACCAAGGTAGTACTGCTGCCCGAAATAGATATCCGCAGAGGTTATAATGATCATGTAAATGCCCATGAGACAATCAGCAAAAGCCAGACTAATGATCATTTGATTCTGAACTTCTGTTCCCGCTGATCTCTCCATTCTGAATCGAGCAATGATTACAGCAACGTTGCCAAGTAAAGCTGATAACCCCATGATCCATCCAAGAATCCTCAGCGACACACCAGGGTAGATGCTCCCACACGTCTCCAAAGGGCTTGACTTGGATGCTTTGGTGCAGGTGATGTTGGCATGGTGTTGTAGAAGGCAGCAAAAACGATTATCTGATGTAGATCTAGCAAAGAACACAAGGTGAATCGGTGCATTATTCATTCATTTGTCTCATTTTTATTTCTTTTCTTTCTAACAAAAATACAAATCAATACAGCATAACAATCGGAAAATAAATGCAATATACAAAATCAAGATTAATACGCATTCTTTTTTTAATGTTAAGTTTGTAAAATTATATACGTAAATGTAAATTCATAGTTATTAAAGTAAAAGAAAACAGAATAAATTCATATTTTGAGAAAACGGAGAGACCCACTAAAAAGCTATTCTTGTAGGATGTGGGTACTATAGTTGTATTGGTTGACTGACGTTGATCATTTGGTACATGTAACAATTATGTCATCATCCTGTAACTTTGGAAACATTCATTATGGTTCAATACGATCCACATGACCACACGACTTGAAAACTGTCATACTTACAAGCCTCTCAGAGAAGTAAGTCCAAATAGTGTTTCTGGATGAAGCACATTGAGTTCGGTGTTTAGAAGAAAGCTTAACCAATGACGTTGATTTTTAAGGTAAAAAAAGAAAGAAGAACATATGAATAGTTAATGAGTTTATCAAATTTTCAAATGTTATTTCAAGGGAGACAAACCCTAAGAATTGTTCTAAGCTAGCTGACGATAAGGGACGAAATGATATGTGATATAATTTATATATTGAGATTTTTTTTCAGTACGAAAACTCTATTCTTCAAAATGTGCATAGAAGTCTTTGAGATTTTAACAATGAAGGAATATCTGAAAATCATAATTTGTGTTTCTTGTCAATCTTGAAATTAATTTCATGTATGGTATGAGGAACTGTCCTTCAAAAACCGAAGGACTGATGCACGCTACGACTGATTTATGTACACGTGCAAGCATAACAAATGATTTGGAATGCCAGATAAGATCAAAGAATTGAATAATGGAATAATGAATGAACAAACTTACAAATATTGCAGAGATGTGAGGAACTTGAATGACCAAGGGTCAATACGGTTGATTGCATTATTGCTCAGGTCTCTGTTGAAACAGGTAATAGATAAGGAGAGATAAATAGAAACATTATTTGCATAGTGATTTTTATTCTATACTGAAGCGTGGGAATCATCAATGGAATTTTGCTAAAGAGGAGCCAACCCCTATGATTATCATACTCTCATTGAATAAAGCAAATTCAAATGAACACACTCTGAAAAGTTGAGCAAATACGGACAACCCGGTCAAAAGTTTTTCAAACTTCTAATTTTCAAAGTTACATGTTTCTGACCAATCTCTGCCGCGGATAGGGATCCATGCGATCGGCAAATTCGACGGAATCTGTGACGTCATGTCTGACAACTCCTCACTCTATCTGTACGCGAAACTTTATATTTTTTCCTTTTTATTCGGAAAAGTCAACAAAATTTTGGTTTTTCTGCTAGAGGATAGCATTTGTTTACCCATTCTGCATGTATTTTAAAAAGAATCATGTTGAACTTTTACTTTGAATTTTACAATTTTACATTTATCAATATTTTTTTTTAAATTATACAGGGAATGAGGTGTCGATGTTGCCGATCGCATGGATCCCCATCAGCGGCAGTGATCGTGATATCTCAGTGACTTTATTTATTGTTTTATCAATTTTTAAAAAAATTATACAGGGACTGAGGTGTCGATGTTGCCGATCGCACGGATCCCCATCAGCGGCAGTGATCGTGATATCTCAGTGACTTTATTTTT